>JARHVA010000239.1:5602500-5607500 GCA_037957365.1 Torreya grandis | reverse complement strand
CCTTCAACACCTTTATCTATGTCATCCTCTCCAATGATTCTCTCCCTCCATCATGATTTGAGGGATGAATCTCTCCTGCATCCAACTCATGACAAGAAGGTAGTTAGCCCATAACATCATGATATATATCTTAAAATACTGATGTAACAATACATTAATATGATCATAATGTAAAAAATATACAATACAACAACATACAACTATCCCATAATAGTATATGATTTATAACTTAGTTAAAAAGTAATTAATCACTACAACAACTATAATAATCCATAGATAATCAGGTAAATTAACTTAGTGAGAAATTGAGATGTGGCATCCTTCCCCCCATAAATATAGTCATCATCTCGATAACACTTATTCAAACAATATTTTTGAATATAAAACATTATTTATCAAAAATAACATAGTGTGAAGCATCAAATCAAGAAAATAAATATGGAAATAGCATATAAAACACATGATAGTCCTCCCAAGTAGCACTATCCTTAGAGTATTGATCTCATAAGACCTTGTACTATGACACTTATCTATTATGAAAATGAAGTTTTTGAGTATTAATTACTCTGATTGATTCTACCATAACCACCTCGGGACCTAAAACCTACAAAACATTCCAATCCAAAACATGTGAAAGATCAGCTATATACTTATTAAGGTAATATACATGGAAGACATTATGCAATAGAGTTAGGGATAGTGGTAATGAAATGCTATATGTTATAAGATTTATCACTTATAAAACCTTGAAGGGTCTCACATATCTTGATGAAATTTTCATTGACTTCCTAAATTTAATCGATCTCTTCTATGACTTAACTCACAAAAATACGTTATCACCTACTGAAAACTACCTAGTTGTTCTTTTCAAATCAACATAACTCTTTTTCATATCATTATGCTAAAATAATCTCCACCTAATTAATCTAACTTGATCTTCCATTTCTAAAATCATATTAGGTCCAAAGAATACCCTGTCTTCCAACATGTCCCAATTGATTTGTGTCTTAAACCTTCTTCCATACAACACTTCAAATGGTGCCATCTTCAAAGTTAATTGGTATGAGTTATTATAATTAAACTCAATCATTATAAGCTATTATTTCCACTTGTATTATTGATTCATGTAATACATATGAAGGATATTCTCAAAAACTTGAATAACTCACTTAGTTTGACCATCAGTCTGTAGGTGATATGTATTGTTAAAATTTAATTATGTACTCAAAGTTGAATTCAAATTTAATTAAAACCTATAATTCATCTTCAAATCACAATCTAAAATGATATTCTATGTAAATATATGAAATTAATATAGTTCCTTTATGAATCTCTTTGCAAGAGTAGGTGTATCATTTGTTAAATCACCTGGTATAAAATGAGCTACCTTGGTTAGTTTACCAAATATAAATAAGATTATGTCATGCTTATTTTGTGATAAAAATAAACCTTGGAAAAATTCCATATTAATCACTTAACAGTTCCATTTTCGTATGTCATATAGATACAACAATCCATCTAAATGTACATGTTCAGCTTTCACACATTGACCTTCTAGACAACATGACACAAAGTCTATTGCATTTTCTTGATTCCTTTCCAGAAATAAAGTGGTCTAAGCTCTTCCATAAGCTTGGTTACTCTTGGATGTCCTAACTATAGAGCATTGTATATTTTTTTATTACTATGCTCCTCATATTCTCCCTGTTTGGTACATACACCCTTCTATTATATCACAGAAGACCATCATTCTCTATTATCTATCCTTTATACCAAAGATTTAGATCATTATAAGACAATGCTTTCCTAAACTGATCATATAATTCATCTCCTAGTGATAATTAGATCACTCAATCCCTAAAAGTAATCCTAATAATAGCCATAATTTATATGTCCCTCCTATGACTTAGGGAATCAGCTACTATATTTTACTTGCCTTTGCTATAATTGATATTAAAATCATAGTCAAATAAGAACTCTAACTAGAATCTCTGATGAGCATTCATATTTGGTTGGGTGAAGATGCACTTGGGTCCCAAGTTATTAGTCTTGAGCTCAATAGTTTTTCATTAAATAATGTTCCAAACTTACAAAGCATGCATAATTGATGCAAGTTATAGGTTATAAGGGGTATAATTTACCTCATAAGGCTTCATCTTCCTTAATTTATAGGCTACCTATACACAATCATGCATACGAACTCCTCCTAATCCATCCCCCAATGCATTTTTTATCACTAAAAATTGACTATTGGGATCAATAACTCTTAGTACTAGTGTTGAAGTAAGCCTTCTTTTCAATTCTTAAAAAAATACTTCACATTTATCTGACTAGATAAAACTTTGATTCGTACACTACAGAGAGGTAATTGGATTAGTTATCTTAGAAAATTTTGGAACAAATTTTTTGTAATATCCTAATAATCCCATGAAACTCCTTACCTCGTGGACATTATTTGGTGTTGACCACTCCATAATGGTTCTTATCTTTATTATATCTACTAAAATACCATCCACAGAGATAATATGTCCTAGATATTGCATTTTATTTTATAAAAATGCACACTTGGATAACTTGTCATACAATTTGTGCTTTCAAAAATGTTTTAAAACCAATTCTAGATGTTGAAGATGCTCTTTTTCATCCTTAGAATATATAAAAATGTCATATAAAAATATTAGTACAAAATTATCCAGATAATCTTTGAACACACTGTTCATGAGATTTATAAACACTACAAGAGCATTTGTTAACCCAAATGGTAACACAATAAACTCGTATTGTCCATAATGAGTTCTAAATGTTGTATTTATAATATTCTCATATTTTATTATTAACTAATGATATCCTTCTCTAAGATCAATCTTATAAAATACTATTGATCCTCGTATATGATAAAAAAAATATCATCTATTCAAGGTAGCAGATATCTATTTTTGATAGTTATTTTATTCAACATCCTATAATCAATGCAAAGTCAAAGAGTACCATTCTTCTTCTTGACAAGACAACTAGTATACCCCATGGTGACACACTTAGTCTAATTAACCCTTTAGATAAAAACTCTTAGAGTTGAGCCTTTAATTCAACCAATTCAGTGGTTGTCATTCTATACAATGCCTTAGACTAAAGTTCCAATCCAAGTATGATATCAATAGAGAAATCAAACTCTCATTTAGGAGTAATTCCTAGCAATTCCTATGGAAACGCATTATGAAAATTCCTAAGGAAAGGGTAATATTTGATTGATTGTTACTTATATTCATCTATTTCATTTATATTGATGATAAATGCTTGGCATCCTTTTCCTTGAGCCTTCTTGATTTGCATTGAATAAATCTACCTAATCTTTAACTCCCTTTTCTCACCCTAAATTTATATCTAATTTCCAAAATCATTTATACACTCAACCTTCTTCAAATATTAGTCAACCTTAACTTTATATTTTGCAAGCTAGTTGACCCTTATATCACATCATATGACCCTAGAGGTGATGTATATTGATTCACTACTATTGTGAATTCAAGTAATCAAATATCTGTTTCAATTAAACACTTATCAACTTTAAATTTTTAATCATTCTCATATTGTACCAACCATGCATTTATCATTACTCCATCTTTTCTAGATAATTTATTTATAATTATAGGAGCTATAAACATTATGTATCCCTTGTATCTATCAAAATGGATACTAGATATTCAAACAAAGTACCGAATAGTTCTATGGGTTAAGTTTGGAATTTGGATTTTTGATTTAAAAATACCACATGAATAAATATTTAAAACATTCTTTGTTGAGGATCAACACCTTTGTTCCTTAATTTATCCTAGGTACACTCACGTGCAAAATGGTCACCTACATAAATGAAGCAACCTCCAAGTGGTCCCTTCCTATCATTCTATTGGTTTTCCTTGAAACCACCTTGGAAATCATTACCCAATTTTATGTTACCTAAATCACTATTGAATCTAGTATTTTGACTCTTGAAATGACTCTTGGAGTCTCCACTCCTCTACTTCTAGTTCTTCTTTTTGAAAGTTAGGTTATAACTTCCAAAGATTTTTTTAAACTTATCTCTGATCTGAGTAAGAAATTTTAACTTTTGTTCCTATTTAACTACCTTCTCAAAGAATTGGTCCAAGGTAGATGGTCCATGAATGTTTACCTCTCCACTAATCTGGGGTTTTAATCCCATGATGAACTTCTTAATTCTAAGCCTCTCATCCATATGATATTGTGGTACATATTTTATAAGTTTGGTGAACTATTCCCAGTACTCATTCTCCTTATTTTATATTATCAAAATCTATGATATTTTAATCAAAGTATAATTATGGCATCTATCATTATCTAAATATTGTCTCAAACTACTCCCAAGTAGTGGTGGTCGAGTTAAGATTCATTTCTAACTTCTTGGCCCACCATGTAACTGTTTCACCAACCAATTGGTAATCTATTCAAACTACTTTTGTGACCTTGGAGTAGTTTCAAATCTTGAATACTTCTCCATCTTAGTCAAAAATTCTTCATATTCATCTCCCATAATGGTTCCATCAAACTTAGGTAGATTCACTTTTTTCATATCTCTATCCAATTCCACAGCTAAACATGCTCTCGCATCCTGAGGCAATTTTTCTTGACTTTACTCATGAGGGATTTCCTACTGAGTAGGATACTATTTAGGAACATAATGATGGGATTCCTCCTCATGTTCATGAATTTTATATTCTAGGGCTATAATTTAGTTCCTAGTATCATTCATGATTGCAAGAATCTGATCTAACTTTTTTGTTTGCTCAATGTAAAATTGGTTAGGATCAAATAGAAGGTTATTATCATTAACATTCAAAGGACCCTCTCTAGATGATCTAGATCACACCATTATCCTTTATGTTAACATAAGGATATGAAAATATTATCACCCTCATTAATTCCTAGAGTTTGAACCGTAGCTATGATACCACAATGTAACATCCCCACTGGGATTTACTAGAATA
>JARHVA010000239.1:5422500-5597500 GCA_037957365.1 Torreya grandis | reverse complement strand
ATCATCTTCTTTGATAATTCTCTCCCTTCATCATGCTCTAAGGGATGAATCTCTCCTACATCTAACTAATGACAAGAAGGTAGTTGGCCCGTAACAACATGATATATATCATAAAATACTATTGTAATAATAAATCAATATAATCATAATGTAAATAATATACAATATAGCTAACTGGTAACAATGTTATCATGTAATCAAAGTAACATACAATTGTCTCATAATAGCATAAGACTTATAGCTTAGTTAAAAAGTAATTAATCACTTTAATACCATAATAATCCATGAATAATCAAGTAAATTATCTTAGTGAGAAATCAAGATGTGATAATGATATAAATCATGGAGAAAGATCCATCATGTATGAATTCTCTTTGTATATACCCATCATGCAAAAGATTCATATCTCCTCTTTAAGATAAGAACTTCTAATCTTTAATTTTCTTTGTGAATTAATTGTTGGTACACAAGCTCTTGAGATAGATATGGAACTCTTGAAATCTTTATCTCATGTGAAGCTAGTATTTGATGTTGGTATGATATCCATGTAAATTTTACACTACTTAGGTTGTAAATGAAAAGTAAATGTTATTTATTTTTTAAAAATCTTGAATATATTAACAACCACATATGACAATGGAGAATGCATGATGATAATCCCATTCATTTTTTCAAATCAAAATCATAGGATCACCCATAAAAACCTCTACATTCATGCTTTGTCTCATTATCATCTTTCACAAAATATTGGATTTCTTTAAATTCTCTCAAACATGGCCTAATGTATCTCAGATAATAATCACATTGCTAATAAAAAAGAACTACTTAATTAAGGCCTTCTAACTAAATGGTTACGGAATGGAGTAGATCTTAAGGATCCTCACTAATACTAGCACATATGTTATTGAGATGGCAATTGAGCTACTTTAAACATGTGAAGTCAATTAATGTTAGTATAATATCCACATGCTTTTTCCATCACTTAGGTTGTAAATGAAAATAGGTAAGGATTTTTTTTGTTCAAATCAACATCTATGGAACACTCTTACAGACCTTTACCCCCATACTTAATTCATCTCATAATCATCTTTCGTAGTAGATTAGAATGCTCTATACTCTAAAAAATATGGCCTTGTGGATATTAAATAATGAAGATATTGAAAACTAAAAATAGTTGAATATTTAACTATGTTTTTTTGACTAAATGGTTATGGAATGAGGTAAATCTTGAGAGTTTCACTAATATGAAAAATAAGATTGCATTGCAAGGCCAATAAAAGAAGTGATTCAGGGAACATACTTAAAACATTTGTTTATTTAAATGAAGACTTCTCTTTCAAATTAGAGAGAAAATTAAGAAGGAACAATGTAAAACCTATCTTACTTACACATTAAAATTTTTGGAAGCTTATGTGAGTCAATGAAGCACTCACTTAAATCAGATTTAAGTTTTTATAAATATTTATTCCACTTTTTGTCCTCTTTATAATGGAGAGACATGAATAAAATTTCAACAAAAATTTAAGGAGCATTGTTAATGACACATGGAGATTTATTATTCATCTACTCAAATCTTATTATTCATTTAATTAAATAGAAATTGCATGAAGGTGGTGTAATGAAATGTTGACAGGGCATAAGAAGTTGAGTAAAATTGAAGGAAGAGGTTAGTGTGACATGAAGGATAGAATTTTCTATTATTTATTTCTGGACTTGAATTCACATGAAATTAAATTATTTTTAATAGTTTGATAGAGAAAGAAAGAGAAATACAAATCCATTGTAAGGACCACACTCTTTAGAAAATGCAGTGCCAATAATACCCCTTTTTAAATTCTAAAAATTCAATAAGCTTTGAGAAAAAATAAGTATTCAATAAGATTAGTATAGCAAGCAAAACAAGGGAAGAGGTGAGTTCAGAAAATGAGAGGGTGATAATGAGGATGTTGATGCCCATGCATGTTCTATCTATTTATGTTACATTCAAATATAATAATATTATTAATATTAAATGTTGTGTTTGTCTTATTATTTTCCTCTCTTTGATTTTTATTTTTAAGGGTTTCACATGGTATAAGCGGGGAGTGAAAAGGAGTGTTAGATTTTTTTTAAGAAGGAAAAAACTCTTTTTGAAATTTAGTTTAAAATGAGATTTGAGTGGTATGCTAGGGGTGCATACTATTATTATTTTTATTTTGTTAAGGTCAAAGTTTAGAGTTTGAGAAAAGAGACAACATGGACTATAATGAAGACAAAATTTTCAAGGGAACTAATGTGTTGAAGCCAAACTCTATATATATATATATATGTATATATATATATATATATATATATATATATATATATATATATATATATATATATATATATATATATATATATATATATTCATATAAATATGTTTAAAAATGAAATGAATTTTTTTATTTTGAAGATATATATATATATATATATATATATATATATATATATATATATATATATATATATATATATAAGACATTAAAGCAAATTAGAATTAATAAATATTATAATTTTTTAAAAGTAAAATAGTGAAAGATCTAAATAATAATATAAAAAAAGATTATTGGACAATTATTTTAAACAATTTTGAAGATACATTTTAAATTTTTAAAAAAGTTTAAACTATAAATGACACATCAACCAAAGCATGCTTTGATTTTTATTCTAGTAAAAATAGGAAATATATTTTATAAAAATGATGTGTAAATTACATTTATATAATTTTCAGTAGATTTTCATTGAATCCGGTGTAAATATATTCATTAAAAATAAATATGGTAAATATAATTAATTACATTTAATTAATCAAATTTAAATCATTGAGTAATGTTGGAAAAAAAAATGTCATTTAAAAATAATATTATAGAAAATATTTAAATTATTGTTTATGATAAAATTTTAAAAAAAATGAAAAAAACATGTGCACATTATGTTCAATCTAAGTGTAGTGGGGACAAGATTTGTACACCAAAAGTAATTGTTAATAACTATTAATACAAACATCTATTGAAAATGTTTAAAAATCAAAGTTCAACCTTACATAGAATACAAGCAATATACACAACTCGTAGTTCTTAAAAACGTTTCATTTATTCAAGGCAAGGCAGGAATTAAAGGCATCACCATCTAATATCACCATCTTTGTTATTGTATTAAAGGAATTGCCACCAAAAATAACTTTCCATTGCAATGAAATATTCTCAAAAGCCTAACAACATCGATGAAGCTATCATAGGTGTTAAAATTATTTCCAGCACACCCATAGTCTACATGCTTAGATATCATCAAAGAAATATTTGGTTATAATAAAGGGAACACAAATTATATTTTTTCAATATGTAGTTATTCAGAGCATAAATATTATTAATAGCAAAAACTGTTTCGTAAAATATATATTGAAGATAAGAAGTCAATAATTTCATGTTGTCAAACAATATGATATTATAAAAAAATCTTGTCATATTCACGTAGATAAATTGGTTTGAGTTTAACCCACCCTACAATTGTTAAATTCCCAATTTCTAGTCTGTTCACACGTAGTTATAAAATAAATATTTGAGAAAAGAGAGAAGAGGGAGCACTCCATGTTAGGGTGTGGAGCTAAAAGCTTCAACTGTTGCAGACATGGAGAGGTTGCTGAGTTCCAAAAGTGCCGACGTCGGCAGTATAACCGACGTCGGTCACAGACAGTACAGAAGGCAATCGGCGACGGTAGGGAGTCAGCCGATGTCGACAGAACCAGGCAAGCAGGGACCGACATCGGTCGCCTGTGTGTTCCAAAACTGTTCATTGCATGAATAGTTAGTTAGTTGAACTGAGTGTTTGCATGTTAAGGGGCTAATTATAGTCTCGATCTATGTGTCTAATTATTGTAGTTAGAGTTCTATTTTTGTATGCATGGGATCCTATTTAAAGACCCATGAGGCATGTATTATAATTAACCAAGAAGGCAAGTAAAGCATTTTAGCATTGAAGCAAGGTCAAGGAGATCTACAGGTGTAAGGTCAAGGAGATCAGCTGAAGCATTCAAGGAGGGGATTACAACTCAGGTTGTTGAGTTGGGTTGAGCAAGAGAGAGAGGGAAGAAGGTCTTGAGGTGTGGCAAGCCTTTGAGGTGGAGAAAGAAGTGGCATCTTTCTTATTGTATTTTCTTCTAGTAATATTTAATACAAGAGTGTGTATTGTCTCTCAAATTCTTTGTTGTCTCATGTTTCTAGTTAATCATTCTGGTATAATTCCATGTTTAATTGCTTATAAGAAAGTAATCAATTGTGCTTCCATTGGATAAGGGGTTCCTAACACTCCACAAAGTAGGATCCATTTAAGGAGCTTATTTCTCCACCGCCCACCACAACTTAACAGGGTTGCTTCTTAACAAATCATTTGCAATTTATTTAAACACACCAATCTATAACGTTTTAGTGTGAAAATATGGTGCAAATATATAGAGATTTGACTATTTAGTTATGATTATATCTCATCCTAGATCCATCAAAGACAATATTTACACTCCTCAATTGTAAAAATTAGAATGATATCCAAATTTTGCAATGAATTTTCGGATACAAAAAAATGTACTGATTTTTAAAAAGAAGGGAAATATTGACATCACTATCAACAACAAATCTTAGAGAAATAAAATATGCCCTCTGTATTCACAGAATCATTGAATGAAGCTTAACTCATCTCACAATAATTGTATATCCAATCTTCACCTTATGCATGTTGAACTTTCAAAATGAATCATCAAACTTTCTCTCATCCATATCCAACTCATATATAAATTAGTTTTTTTTTAAAATATTGTTAATGACAAGTTTCTTTCAAGTGTTCCGTGTCAAGTTTGTGACTTTCAACATATTAATTTTTTTCATGGAAATAAGAATTGGCTCGTTGTCAAGAGGTCGATGTGTTTTCTTAAATGTGAGGGCATAAAAGCCGAGATGGATGGGAAAGAAAGAAAGAAAGAAATAGGAGTGAAAAAGTTGTCCGTTCAATCTCGACAAGGAAAAGAGGGGCTTAACTTTGTATTCAATCAAATCAAATGTTGTATTCTATCTCTTTCTATCAATGCGGACTTTAGGATTTAAATTTGATAGTCAATCATGGCCGTCAATTATAAGCATGGACAATTCATCTTTAAACTTTATAGGTTAAATCTATATTTTTTAAATGGTACATCCAAAATTTCCCCTCAAAGTGACTTTAAATAAAGTCAATGCGGTTTTGATTTTTTTTTAAATATTTTAATATTCAATTAATTAAGATTAAATATATTAATATAATTTATTGATTAGGTTATTATTATTTTTTAGATAATTTAAGCATGCATCAAAATAACTCTACCAAAATTAATTAATAATTATTTTTTTAATAAATGAATGAATTAATTATAAATTATAATTAATTAATCTTATTTTAATTTAAAAAATAGTAAACAAAAGTGCACATTATAAGTTGCAAAGGCTTCTTCAATAAAAATAAATTAGAAAATAAAATGCTCAAAATAAAAATAATAGATTATATTCATCATTCTTCATGTCTATAAAAAAATTCATATTTATATATTAAATGGGTTCTCCTATCTTATAATTATTATTAAAAATAGTATACTTAAATAAATCTATGTAAAAGATATCGAGGGATATCATTTTTGAGATATTTATATTATAATGAATTTGTGACATATGTAGAATATGCATTTCCAGAATGATATCTATCGATGTCTTTTGCATAGATTTATCTAAGATAGACATACTAGTAGAATCTGTGCATTTTGCATATTTATTTAACATGCAATATGAATTTTTTCATAAAATTTTAAATGTATAATATACATCACATTAAATCATCCAAAAGTGCAATATACATTACATTAGAACATGCAAAATTGTAATCTACATAAGATAAAATGATTAAACTAAAAAATTATCTAACATTTATTAAAATGTGCTACACATCACATAAAATGTTAAATAATGAATAAATACATGAAATCATTTATCCTCTAAGAGTTTCAATCTCTCTTCCTCATCTTTATGTTTGAAAATTTATTTTCCATTTTTTAAACTTTTCATAGCGGTCATATGTAAATGGTAGTAATATTCCTAGTCATTCCAAGCACTTTACATGGGATATAGCCACCGATGTTAATCACATTCTTTCTTTTTGACCTATATCAATTATGACTTTTGAAAGAGTCAAGCCTTGGGATCTATGTATTGTTAATGCCCAAGCCAACAATAAAGGTAGTTTGTTTGCACATCCCTTTTGTATTGGTGTAATTGGAATTGTATATAGAGTTTTATCTTCAAACTTTATTCCTGAGTAACTATCAAACTCAACCATAACATATATTGATGGTTTTGGTGATGCACTCCTAGGTATGTATATTATACTTCCAATTGTAATCACCTAAAAGTGGTAATTGGATGCTAAGAATGTTATTTGAGTTACCCTATTCTTAGGCTTGCCATAGACCTATTTTATAGCCTTAGACTTACATTTATAGACATTCAACAAACTTTGTTCACTTACAGTCAATCAAGACACAGTCCCTGAATTGTCACCTTTGACTCCAATCCAACCTTCCCAAATTCTGCCAAAAGGAAATTAGTGCCACATTTGGGACACTACAGCCATATGGCACTAGTGTCCCCAATTGGGAATTACTATCCTTAGTCCTAACTCTTCCCAACGGATATTTTTTCAAACTTGTGCCCCTCTTAAGGTATTAGCTAACATGAAAGATATTATTCATACATGATGTTTCAAATCAACTAAAATATCTTTCATGTTGCATTCTTTTCATAACATGTTAGCTTTCTTCTATGTGCAAAATAATTAAGACATTATTCTTTAATCACCTAGACATATGCATACATGATGTTTCAAATCAACTAAAATATTTTTCATGTTGTATTCTTTCTTTTGTATGTTATCTTTCTCCTATATAGAACTCCATTAGCAATCAAACCCATACACATATAGAGGGTTTAACACATAAACTAACCACTATGTTTCAAGTTTTAATTTTATATCTTATGCACATGAAAGAATTTCCTTCTCCTCCTCATCTCCCTGAGGGTGATTGCTACTTTCCCTCTAACCAGATCCATGCTATCATTCCTCCACGATATGATGAATCTTATAACAGTTTTACTAATCCCCCTACTCAGCCTATTCACACTTCTTCCCTACAGAATGTGTGCCTACATGTTCAAATAGAAATAACTAGGGTTTACACTTGTGAGACTCTACATGATCAAATTATCATTATGACCAAGATAATTACAAGTTTACAAAATCAAAATCAATTATTACATGAAAATATTACAACATTATAAAATCAATTTACAAGACAAAGGCCTCCAGGGCATGATAGTGTAAACTATGTTTATACATCTTCAACTAGTCAATTTGTAGCAAACAATGTTACCTATCAAAACACAACATCACAACAAAGTACATCTATAACTAGTGATTTCAAAAATATTCAAAGGTCAAATAAGATTTTAAGTGAGATAATGAGGAACATGATTAAAGCTAAGTTAATCAAGCTACCTCCTCTACACCTGATGAGGAAATCCAAATATTTTTGGGCATATCATAGAATGCATGGGCATCACACTGATTCATGTTTATTAGGATTGAAAAGGAAAATGCAATAGCTAATGGATACAGATAACTCACACAGTGACAATTCATCCACACAACATACAATGGCACATCTACGAATTCAAAAAGGGTCAAACTAAGAAACAATACAAAAATGGTTACCAAAACATAAATCAAAACAAAAAAGGTTCAAAAATCACAATCAGATCAAGAAATAGTACAACAAGCACAGATAAATTAAACAAATCTACCTTTCCAAAAGGAGGCTCAACATTTCATATGGTATAATTTTGGTCACAAATACCTACAATAATTTGATTATCATGGTCAAAGTTTGGGCAAACATGTCCAAGGCATCACTTCTCATATCTAGTAGTTGATAATATTGGTCAACAAGGTTTGGGGTTTATTGAACATCATAAGCCACTTTAGTCATAGATATAATTTATCAAGACATAACATCTAGATACAAAAGAATTATTATAAAAAGAGTAAGAACTTCAGTTGTAAATTCAAAATCATGCTCAACCAACAAGCATCCTCAAAATAGGTTTTCTATCAAAGGATCCTCCACAACACAATATATCTATAATAAACACAGTTTCAAAGGGCAAAATTACAATCAATATGCCAAATCACAATTCTAAAAGGTCAACTCAAAAGTATGAGGCCATTCCCTCTAACACACCAAGTTATTATGATTCTAATGTGGAATAATATTATGATTTTGATGAAGAACAATACTCAAATTTCTAATACAATAAAATTAAACTACAACATAGTAATCACACTGCACAAGAGATTATCGTTCCTATTTATGACACGGGCCATGGTGATATTGATTCTCCAATGAGACTCATTGGTTAGTATGATTCCTACTCTTGTACATACTTCCTTATCTCTCTCACTCCTTGTACATAGTTTATTTTCATATGCTTATATATAACTTATACTCAGAAAACACAAAAATAATAAAATATGTCAAAATACAAAAACATTCAAATATTTCAAAAATCCAAACTTTATTTATAGATTATATGCATTTCTTTGTTTACATTTCTATACTTATAAAATATTGCATATTGATAACTATCCTAATGTAGTTGGTTTTATCATACACATATGCTTCACTTATTCTTTTCAAGTGCTTGTAGAGTCCAGATAAGAGTCTAGTTCACTACACTAATCTAGATCAGATATCATCTACCCATTGGGGTCATTTACATTGATCCAAGTTTATACATTTCTACATCCACCCACTTGGGGGCCTCTCCTACACAATTGTTATAACTAAGTTTTATCTTTACATACTATACATTCCATTTACACATTGATTTATCTTGATATTAATAAATACTATTCATTGCTCAAATTTTTTGCCAACTATCACTAGTTATCTTTAGTATATATTTACCCTAGCATCTACATAGATTTTTATTACACAGTTATCCATGCTTTCATTTCTAGTTTCTAGATTAGACTTGATTGTGTTACTATGCTTATTACATATTCAAGGGCATTTCAATATGACACTATTCCTTGACTTTTACACCACTTATTTTTAGGTATGCCTTGGATATGTGTTCATGTCTCTTGTGTGTGCTCTTTCATGATTTTATATGTAGACATTTAAACATGTCCTTCTCTATGGCTCTATGCCAAATTGCTTGTTTTAGATTAAGGTAAAAACAGTTTTGAAGGGGCCCCGAAACCCTGAAACAAAGGAAGAAGGATATAACAATAACTTCCACAGGTGAAAACAAACCTAACACCTACTGTGGAGTAGTATCAAAAACAGGTTTTACAGAGACCTGAAACCACAATTCAAGATCATCAAAAGACAAACCCCAAGTTTTACAGAGACTTGGAAACTCAAGTGTTAAACAAAGAACCAGAAAATGGAACTAGTTATAATATCCAACTAAAAAGACCAGGACAGTAAGAACTAAAAGATCCTATTCTTCTAATTCCAGAATCATCTTCACCACTTCCTTTCCAATCACAGCAGTGTCTTATATAGTTATTGCCGCCGACGTGGCAACCTCTTGCATTGCTTTCTTCCTTGAGCTCTGTCTGGTCCTCTTACTAGGCCCCTCCAAAGATTTTATTTCCTCATTTGCTCATTTTCCAATGTTTGCAGCAGCTGCACATATACTAGAAGTAACCTCCTCCATCTTCATTTTGCTTTCCTTAATGAGCATCCTTAGATTGTTTTCATAGTCTTTAAGTTTGATAGGAATATCCCTCATCTGCATTTCCAGATTATTGATTTTGTTTCGGTCGGCTTCTTGATTATGTTCCATTATTTCCATTTTCTTCTTAAGGCCTAGTATTTCCTTATACATCCACGAGTCAAATTGAAGGATAGCATCTGCTTTGCATTTGGCCGAATTCATAAAGGGATGCCTCCTGTCATTCTGCCATACATCACTTAAATCTTTTGTGTTCTCTTTTGGATTGTCTTCATCCTTTTCAGTATGATCCTCCCTTTCCATTCTTTTATGTTCTTTAGTTTCAATAGGGCTTTCATTGTGGATTAGATTGTTCTTTACTTGTTCTCTAGTTTCCATTGCGTGATAGGCATCCTAAACTAAATGTTCCTTTTTTATTTTTGAAGCAGGATCCTCAAATAAAACATCCATTTCTTTTTCAGTTTCCCCTAGCACTTGTTGATTTTCCTCAAGATCATAGTTATTCTGATCAGTTTTATCCTCTATAGTGTCCCCTTCATTTTCATTCTTACTTTTATCTTCTCCTTCCTCATTAGAGCTAGAATCCCCACTCTTCGTTCCTTCCTCTTCCTCCATACTCTTCTCCTCAGAACTTTCAGTGCTTTCCCACTCTGTTTCCTCATCAACAGTCTATTTTTTAAAGCTGAAGGATTTGGGTTTAACTTTTTCTTTCCCCTTCACTATTTCATTCTTATTACTCTGTGAGTCCTTATTTTTGTCCGAATAAGGATTCGGGACAATGGCCTTATTTTTTCAAAAACCTTCTATTATTAGGATCAATCCCTCATGCAAGATAGGATGAGACTCCTTTTTTCTATGAGCGAACAGACTTTGGAGCAGCGAGAATCGCAAATAGAAAGGGAAGGAGATTCTAACTTTGTGCCTAAAATGATTAAGAAAGACAAAATGAAATTTATGGACTCTTCTACTTCTACCATCAAGTATGAAATACTCACAAATGCAACATAAGACGTCTCTCCAGATTTCTTTAATCTGCTCCAGGTCAAAAAAATCCCCACTCTTTTCCAACTACTGCTCCTCAGCATTTGTCTTTGGGAATTTACTATGTGCCTCGTTAGATATGCTGGTCTTCTTAGAGAATTTTATACCCTCCATTGGAAGCCCCATGACCTTCACTATGAATTCCTCAGTGAGCTTCACCGTGATGCCATGGAGGGTTACCCTGTCGTCAATCCAGTTTTTGAAAAAAGCCATCATTATATGGGGTTTTGAACCATGTAGCCGTTCCAAGTATCTCACAATCTTTCCTCTCTAAAGGATCTTCCAAACATCTTGTTTTGCCTTCCAATCTTTGCAACTTTTAGGTTCCTGCTTCCTTGGTTCACCTTTCATTTTGTAAGCCATATAGTTATCCAGTAACACCCAAATACTGATTACTAAGCTATGAAACCAACTATTATCAACTTGTAGTAAAACTCGCCTCTTTTCTAGCACATGCAAAACCTAGTTCACGTTCTCATGATTTTTTTTGTTCAATGAAAGTGATCCTTCCTCTGTAAGGCCACTTTACCAAATCATTAATTTTCTATTCCAAGCTAATCTTTCCCTCCTTTGAATGAATTGCGTCATAATGAATAAGCGCTCTAAGATCCACATTCTTATTTAATGTATCCTGCCAACTCACCTTATGTCCTATTCGAATAGCATGGTTTGCTATCCAATCAGCAACCCCATTGGCTTCACGGTAAGTATGGGTTATGGTTAATTTTTCAAATTTTTTAATTAAGGCTTTCATTTCCATCACCATTGCCTCTATAGACCATGAAATTGAATTTTTGTTATTTAAGATATTAATGATATTCAGGGAGTCACCTTCCAGCCATAATTTAGAGAATCTCGATTCAACAGCTAATTTAATGGTTTGAAGGGCTGTAGAAGCTTCAGCAATATGATTATTCGACTTATCGATAGGGATAGCAATAGCATTAATTACGTTTCCCATATGATCTCTCAAGACTCCTCCACATCCTGCTTTTCCTAGGTTCCCTTTAGCAGCTCCATCAAAGTTTCCTTTGATCCATCCACAAGGGGGGACATTCCATTTAACACCTAATCTTGGATTTTCAGTTTTCACATTAGGCCTTTCAAATCTTAAGGGATTATTAATTTGAAAGGTTGGATTAGGATCCCTTTGTGATGAAAAATTCTCCTTTATTGCTCTAATAATATGCTGACCCACCACCCATCCTGGAAGTTCTTTACTTCTAAATATTCTATTGTTTCTTTCTTTCCATATGCCCCACCAAATATGGGGAAGAGTTAATTTCTAGAAAAAAAGAACATCAGGATTCTTTAAGGGACAGTACCAACTTTTAAAATATAGTTCCACACTTTTTTGATGAACCCATACTATACCCCAGAGATTGAGGATCTCATTCCAAACTTGCTATGTATAAGAACAGTTCACAAACAAATGATCTCTATCTTCAAAACCCTTTTTACATAGAATACACCTGTTCACCACATTTATTCCTCTTTTCTGCAAGTTGTCAACAGTCAGGATTTTGTTTTGAAGCAGAGTCCAGCAGAAGATTTTTATTTTGGGGATAAGCCCCTTGATCCAGGCATATGACCACAAAGGTTGATTACCATTTCCCTTAGAAATAAAAATGGTAGAAACTTTAAATTGTCCACTAGGATCATCATGCCAGATAATCTTATCCTCAAGATTAGGATAGAGAGAGAGATAACATTGAGGGATAATTGTGTATTATTGAAATCTTGATCAAGATCAGTTATATTCACCCAGGAATTGTTCTACCAATACTGATTTACAAATATTCCATATCTTTGCTTACATCGATCAATTACCTCTTTATCTTGAAAATCATGTTTTCATTCTTGTTATTTGTGTATTTGGACATTTAAACATGTCCTTATATGTTTTCATTCTCAGATTTAGTGACATGTGCCCATGTCCCTTGTATTGTGGTGCCTCAGCCTAATCTTTATGTGCCTCATGTGCTTGTGTGTTTTATTTTTTTGTATGATTCTACACCATGACACTTATATTTGCTTATTACACACACACACACACACACACACACACACACACACACACACACACACACACACACACACGATTTTCAATGCTATGAGGGTCCTCATGCATCTACCTATCCTACTTGGGATCCTTGATAGACATCATGTCCCCTCCCCTAAGTAGTTACTCAGAATTTAATTTTTTTATACATTACTTACATCTATCTTGACACCCTTGTCTAATGCTAGCTTACAACATACATCTTAGATTTCCTACTATTGCTCAGATACATTTATATTCTAATGTTATGTTTTTACATTATATTGGAAAATCATGCTCTGACTAACACATTTTGTAGAGATACTTCTTTAAATGCCAGTTCTTCCATAGATTTCATAACTAACCTCAAAAGAGGGGGCATTTATAGGAGTTATGATAGAGATCAGGCTCCTATTTTGATTTTTATAAATACATTTTAGCACACAAGTTTAATTACAGAGATCAAACTCAGGGCAGACATAGAATAGAACAAAGGTTCAACAATCAGTTTAGACCATATAGAGATCAGACCAAGTAAACATTAGCACTTAGATTAGGACACTAGAACCACATGACACTACTATACACTATAGGGTGATATTGTCTAGTAGCCCCAGCTTCAAGATATTCCAGTTCATTTGGACCAATACACTAGGTAAAATATAGATTTCACAAATACAGTCATAGATTTGGTAGTTATGTTTAAATTTAGCTCAAATTTAGTTATTTCAATCCAGATTCATACCAGTTATTTAGATTTTGGGACATCATGCAAAGTATGATCATTCATACATTCAAATCATTACATAGATTTAGATATTACATACTTGATTCAGATTCAGAATACTTAGATACATATACTTAACTTTAAATAGGTTGACCAGATGGAATGGAAAAATCTATGTCATTATATACATTGTATACACTTTCTATCACATTCTAGGTTGTTAATAGATACATGCCTTACTCCATCTATAGTGGTTAGCATTCTTGAGTGGTCTAGAGTCACCTAATACACCCAAGTGGCCACGAAGTTGAATACACAATTAGATTACTCAGTTAGTTACTTTCTACACTTTGTATAATATAGTTATATATGCATCTACTTCACGTAGGTGGAATTAATAGATTCATGGCCTTATTAAATTCTTAAGCCACCTATATGAGAGGGTTTGACACACATACAATCTTATCCAAGATATTCATAGAGATCAATATTCACCAAGTAGGGGTGGTAAATGATGAAGTCAAAACCAAATTGAGTTCTTGAGCCACCCATGTGAGGATTGAGCAAGCCATCAACTCAATTCAAATTATTAAATGATATGATCACTATGCACTTTCACATAGGTAGGTTGTCACTAGGTTCATACATTTGTTTGCATACCCAATGAGGTATATTCATTCCTTTCCTCTCTCTTTACTTAGTTATTTCATTTCAACATAGTCTTTTGATTTTGATTATCTCATTAGTAAGGACTAATTTTTGCATTTTTCATTACAGGACATTGCTTTGGATCATGTTTCACATACACAAACATAGATTTACATATTCAAACTTAGCTTTACAAACTTCACTTCCAAAGTAAGTCTAGGTATGTTTCTTTTTCATTTATAATAGTCTTTTCACTTTGTTGCATTACTATCATAAATGAGGAGAAATAGTAATCACCTAAAAGTGGTAATTGGATGCTAAGAGTGTTGATTGAGTTACCCTATCCCTATGATTACCATAGACCTATTCTAGAGCCTTAGACTTTCATTTCCATCCATTCAATAGACTTTGTTCACTTACATCTAGTCAAGACACAGTCCATGAACTGTCACCTCTGACTCCACTCCAGCCTTCCCAAAAATTTTCCAAAAGGATAGTAACACCACATTTGTGACACTACAACCACATGGCACTAGTGTCCCCAACTGGGCACTATTGTTCTTAGACCTAACTCTTCTCAATGGATACTTTTTCAAACATGTGTGCCTCTTAAGGTCAGCCTAAGCTCATTTTTTTTATCTATGTAAGAAATATAACCCTATATATACAAGCCTAATCCACCTCTATTAACTAGATAGAAAATAGATGCAAAAGCTATTCAAACTTAAGACAAAGTTGTGAAAAATCAAGGTACATTATCCCTATTATGCTCTAATTTTTGCATAATACCATCTACAACAACCCTAAGTCCTATTTTCAAGCATTAAAAATCTCAAGCACATTCAAGGAATCCAAGGCTAATCTCATTCTAGCATTCACTTGCACATACATCAAGCACTAGGTGGGATAACTACATCGAAATTGATCCTTCTTTAGAGTATTGATATGTAGGCAACTTTATACTTAAATATCCAATTTTAGAACCTATATCACCCATGATAGTATATTTTTATCTAAATCTATATTTCTCCATATTTATTGCTATTATTATAAATTTAATTAATGTGAAATTCATTCACAAATCAGTAGGTTAATTATTACAATTTATTTGGCCAATTTAGGCATCTCAACCCTTTAATCAAACATAGATAATTACTTATGTAAAAATCTAAAAGCTTAAATCATTTGAAATATTTCACAACTAACCTAAAAGAGGGGGCATTATAGTGTTTTTCATAGAGATCACACTCCTATTTTACTTTTCATAGATACATTTCAGCACATAAACTCAATTACAAAGATCAGACCCAAGGCAGACATAAAACAAAATAAAGGTTTAGTAGTTAGTTCAGACCACACATAGATCAGACCATGTAGACATTAGTTCCTAGATTGGGACACTAGCACCACGAGTTGATATTATCCACTACAAGGCACTACTATCCATTAGTCCTAACTTTAGGAGAGTCCAATTCATTTAGACTAGTACACCAGGTATAATACATATTTGCACATATATAGTCATAGGTTTGGCAGTTAAGTTTAGATTTATCTCAAATTAAGTCATTTCAATCCAGATTCATACCAATTATTCAAATTTGGGGGCATCATGCATGTCATGATCACTTATACATTCAGATCAATACACAAATTTAGATATTACATACTTGATTCAAATTTAGTATACTTAGATACCAGATTGGGGGCATGTGTGTGATACATAGTTTCTATAGCTCAGATAGGTTGATCAAATGGAATGGCAAAATCTATGCCAATATATATGTTGTATACACTTGATATCACATTCTAGGTTATCACTAGATTCATGCCTTACTCTATCTGAAGTGATTGTCATTTGCAAGTGGCCTAGAGCCACTTAATATACCTAAGTGGCCACGAAGCCAAATACACAGTTAGATAATTTCAACACTTTGTGTAGTATAGTTATAGATGCATATACTTCACACAAGGGGCAATGATGGAGTCATGGCCTATTTGAGTTCTTGATCCACCTGCATGATAGGGTTCAACACACATATAGTCTTATCCAATCTATTCACAGTGATCAATATCCACCAAGCAGGGGTGGGTAATGATGGAGTCAAAACTAGATTGAGTTCTTGAGCCACCCATATGACGATTGAGAAATACATTAACTCATTCAAAGTTATTCAATGATATGATAACTATGCACATTCACATACACAGGTTTTTAATAGGTTCATACATTGGTTCACGTATCTAACAAGGTGTATTCATTCCTTTCCTCTATATTTACTTAGTTATTTCATTTTAGCATAGTCTTTTGTTTTTTATTATCTCATAGTACAGACTTATTTTTGCATGTTTCATTGTAAGACATTACTTTAATCATGTTTCACATACACAGACCCAGATTCACATATTCAAACTCAACTACATGGGCTTCACTTCCAAGGTAAGTTCAAGTATGCTTCTTTTTCATTTATAGTAGTCATTTCACCTTACTACATTCTAGCATAAATTGGGGGTAAATGTAATCACCTAAAAGTGGTAATTGGATACTAAGAGTGTCACTTGAGTTACCCTATCCCTAGGCTTGCCATAAACCTATTCTAGAGCCTTAGACTTATATTTCCAGCCATTTAATACACTTTATTCATTTACAACTAGTCAAGACATAGTCCCTAAACTGTCACCTCTGACTCTAATCCAACCTTCTTATAGTTCTACCAAAAGGACATTAGCACCATATTTGGGACAATATAGCCACATGGTGCTAGTGTCCCCAACTAGGTGCTACTATCTTGAGGCCTAACTCTTCCCAACATATACTATTTCAAACATGTGCCCCTCCTAAGGTTGATCTAATCTCATTTTCTTATCTACACAAGCAACATAACCCTTTATATACAAGTCTAATCCACCTCTATTGACTAGATGGAAAATAGATGCAAAAACTATTCAAACCTAAGATAAAGTTGTGTAAAATCAAGTTACATTATCCCTATTCTTCCTTAATTTCTACATACTACCATCTAAAACAATCCTAAGTCTAGTTTTCAATCATTAAAAAGCTCAAGCACATTCAAGGCATCTAAGGCCACTCTCTTTCTAGCATTCACTTGCACATATATCAATCACTAGGTGGGAGAATTACATCAGACTTAATCCTTCCTTAGATATTGGTATGTAGGTAAATCTCGATACAGTAGGGTGTTTAGGACATCCATCTCATCCTACTAACACACTCAAATCTTGTTCATATCACACTTTGAAAGAGAACTAGGGTTTACACTTTATATCAAGTTTTATAGGTATAATAAATAGCTACAGGGTTCAGTCTCAGAAGAATAGAACATACAGACACAGGTGTAGGTACCCCCTAAAAATAAGAATAGTCCCATAAAAAGAATATTAGTGCCACATATTGTATTCTACACATGGATGACACTACTACCAAACCGGGCAATATTGTCTAGTGAATAGACAAATATTAGAAGCCTACTTGCAACACTCAAAGCTACTTAGATCTCCAATTTCATAACCCAGATCATTTACAACAATTTGTTTTCAACTAAGTCTATATTTATCCATATTTATTTCTATTATTATAAATTCAATTAAGGTCAAATTCATTCATAAATAACTAGGTTAATTATTTCAATTTATTTAACTAACTTAGACATCTCATCCCTTTAACCAAACTTAGGCTATTACACTTGTAAAATCCCAAAAGGTTAAATCACCAATATACCCTAGAGCTCCATTCACAAGACATGCTTCTATCCAAAGATTGGAAGTTAACATGATCCTTGCATCCATAGTAATTAATAACTACACATCAAGTTCATAATTTGGACCTCTTGTTGGTGCATTAACTCTTCCTACTTTGGTTGCAATGTTACCTGCAACATGCATTTTCAATGAATAAAATTTTCTTCTATTATGTTTATTCACATTATCATTTATGTGAAATAAATTAATATAATTTTTAAGCTCATCAATGGTGGATCTATTTATTCCAACATTTGTTCTTGTCGTCAATAGCTTCCAATTATCAATTGTCATATTTGCATCTCTCATATTTGTGAGAAGTCATTGAAACTATTGTGCATGTATATCAGATTAATACATCTTAGTTGCACTTAATGTGAATAAAATGGTAGGTGATCCAATTTGATGCAATATGCCCATTAATTCATTGCAACATTTCTCCCAATAGGATCTTGTACCCCTCAATGAGGTTCTAAACTGCATCAAATGATCATCTATATGGGATGGGGGTACATTATCCATATGCTCACGTAACTCAGTAATGGTGATTGACATATCTTTAAGGCTTTTTTTCATGAACATTTCAAATGAATTTTGTGTATGATGTCTCATGATATCATGTAATATCTAAATTGTGGATGTCGACCAACATAATGATCCCTTATCGAAATATATGTTTAACAAATTCATGTAGATGTACTCATTTCAACCATGGTTCTATCCAATAACATATTCCATCAGGAAATAATGTTTGAAATGCCATATCAAGTAATCCTAATGTGACATACTCATTTATAGGAGATGATCCAATCCTCGACCAATCAATCAGTATTACAAGATCTACATTAGGGTTATTTACCCATACATGGATTAATTCCATGTCCCTTGGGACATTAAGGGGTTTATAAGTCATTGATGTTGTGTTATCAATGATATTTATTTCATCCACATCTATAAATGAACCCAAAAATACAACTTCAACTCATTAAATGTATTTTCCACAAAATCAGGTGGAAGATCACTAAGTGCATTTTCATCAAACTGAACATCTGAATAAAACCTTCTATAATATAAATTCTAGACAATTTGTTCACATAATTTTAAAACCTTCTATAATAAAGTAATTTTTTTTACCATAGCTAAAATCAATAAGCTTTAGTCAAATAATGTATTTTTCTTTTATAGTTTTGATGTTATCTTATATATTAAATTATCATATAGTCTTTTTTATTACAACACGCATGTTATTTTATGTATTGAATTTTTTATATAGTCTTTTTTATTACTACACACATTATCATTTCTCTTAAAATATTTAATCATTAAAAATTAGATGCCAAAATATTTCACTTTCTTTAACTTAATATATATGAAACTAAGAAATATCTATCTTAATAAAATACACATCACTTAATTGAATATAAAAAAAATAAATTCTCTATTTAAAAATAAAGAAAAAATATTTAATATCTTTTTCTAAAAGATAAATCATAGTATTAGTGTTAATAATAATTTCAACTTTCTATGCACTCTATTTACCAAATAATTGTATGCATAAATAAGTTATCAAGGCATATTGCATTAGATATAAATATTTAAATGGATAGAGTCTATAGTAAATAATGGATTGAACTGCATTGTTAAATATAATAAAATAGTGGTGAATTTTTAACCTTAGTAATTATATTATTCTAAATAATTTAAGCATACTCAAAAAATAAGTAATTTATTACAAATATCTAAAATAATTTACAATAGATATTTACAAATAATTTACAGAAATAAAATTTTAATTTAATATAAATAATTTTAAAAATAATTTATTATGAATAATTAAAAATAATTTACACACATTTTTCAACATTGTCTGTGCGTACCGAACACACGCATAACTTTGTATTGAATCAAATGTTCAACACTGTCTCTTTCTATCAACACGGACTTTGGAGTTTAAATTTGATGGTCAATCCTGCCCATCATCTATAAGCATGGATAGTTCATCTTTAAACAAAAATAAAAGTTATACATGAAATATATATATTTTAAATGGTGCATCCAAAATTTCCCCTTAAATCGACTTTAAATAAAGTCAATGCAATTCTGATTTTCTAAAAATCTTTTAATATTTAATTAATTAAGATTAAAAATATTAATATCATGTATTAATTTTTTTAGATTATTAGAGACGATTTAAACATGCATCAATGTAAGCCCACCAAAATTAATTAATAATTTTTTTTTTTTTTACTTAATTAATTATAAATATATAATTCAATTATAATTGATTAATTTTACTTTAATAAAAAAATAGTAAACACAAGTGCACATTACAAGTTGTAAAGGTTTCTCCAATAAAAATAAATCAGAAAATGAAACTTTCAAAATAAAAATAATAAATTGCATCCATCATTTTTCATATCTATAAAAAAAATTATATTTATATATTCAATAGGTTGAGAAATATCATTTTCAAGATGTTTATATTATATTGAATTTGTGACATATATTGAATGATAGCTCTCGACATCTTTTACATATATTTATTTAAGATAGGTATGCTAGTAGAATCTATGTGTTTTGCATATTTATCTAACATACAATATGAAGTTTTTCATAAAATTTTAAGTGTATAATATACATCACATTAAATCATCCAAAAGTTAAATATACCTTACATTGAATTATCCAAAAGTGTAATAATCTACATAAGATAAAACCGTTAAACTAAATAATTTTTTAACACTCATTAAAATGTGCCACACACTTCACAAAATTTCAAATAATGAAGAAGTACATGAAATTATGTATCCTCTAAAAGTTTCAATCTCTCTTCCTTAGTTTTTCATTTGAAAAGTTGTTCTCCATTTTTCAACTTTCCATAGCGACCATATTTAAATGACGGTAATATTCTTAGTCCTTCCAAGGACTTTACATGAGATATATCCACAAATGTTAATTGTGTTCTTTCTTTTTGACCTATATTAATTATGTCTAAATTAAAAAAGTCAAACCTTGGGATTTATGTATTGTCAATGCCCAAGCCAAAAGTAAAGGTAGTTGGT
This sequence comes from Torreya grandis, assembly GCA_037957365.1. Taxonomy (NCBI): domain Eukaryota; kingdom Viridiplantae; phylum Streptophyta; class Pinopsida; order Cupressales; family Taxaceae; genus Torreya; species Torreya grandis. The sequence continues at coordinate 5,576,392 of JARHVA010000239.1, read as the reverse complement.
TTGTGCATCTCCTTTGTATTGGTGCAATTGAAATTGTATATGGATTTCATTTTCAATTGGTATTCCTAGATAACTGTCAAAATTAACCATAACATATGTCAGTGGTTCTAGTGAGGCACTCCTAGATTTGTATATTATACTTCTAATATATCCTAAAATCCATTTACAAAACATACTTCTATCCAAAGATTAGAAATTAACATGTTCCTTGCATCCATACCAATTAACAACTCCATATCAAGATCATCATTTAGACCTCTTGTTGGTGCATTGGCACTTCCTACTTTGGGTGCAATGCTACATGCAACATGTATTTTCAATTAATATAATTTTCTTTTATTGTGGTTATTCACATTATAATTCAAGTGGAAAACAAATGAATACAATTGTCAAACTCTCCATTGGTGGCTCTATATATTCCAACATTGGTTCTTGTCATCAATAGCTTCCAATCATCAATTGTCAGATTTGCATCTCTCAAATTTGTATGAACTCAATGAAACCTTTATGCATGTATATCAAGCCAATACATGTTAGTTGCACTCAATGTAAATAAAATGGTAGGGGATCCAATTTGATGCAATATGCCCATTAATTCACCACAACATTTTTTCCAATAGAACCTTGTACCCCTCAATGAGGTTTCAAAATGCATCAAACAATCAACTAGATGGGAGGGGGTACATTATCCATATGCTCAGGTAACTCAGTAATGGTGATTGGCACATCTTGAAGGCTTTTTTCATGAACAATATAGATGAATTTTGTGTACGATGTCTCATGATCAAGTTCATCATGTAATATCTAAATCATAGACATTGGCCAAAACGGTGATCCCTATATCAAAATATATGTTTAAAAAACTCATGTAGATGTAGTCATTTCAACCATGGTTCTATCCAATCACATATTCCATCAAGAAATAATGTTGGAATTATGTCATATCAAGTAATCATAATGTAACATACTCAAATATAGGAGATGCTCTAATCCCTGACTAATCAATCAGTGTTACAAGATCTGCATTAGGGTTATTTACCCATCCATGGATTAACTCCATATCCCTTAGGGAATTAGGGGGTTTAGATGCCATTAATGTTGTGTGATCAATGATATTTATTTCATTTACATCTATAAATGAACCCATAAATACAAATTCATTTACATTAGAATTGAATTGTATATGGATAGAGTTCAATTGGTTAAATATATTTTCATCAGAGTTAGGTGGAAGATCGCTAAGTGCATTTTCATCAATTTGAACATATGAATAAGCCTTCTATAATAAAACTAAAATATTTCACCTTCTTTAACTTAATATACATGAAACTAAGAAATATCAATCATAATAAAATTCACCACTTAATAGAAACTACATGAAAACATTTCTCTTTAAAAATAAATAAAAACTATTTATTATCTTTTTTTAAAATATAATTCATATTATTGGTGTCAATTAATAATATTTACAACTTTATATGGACTCTACTTACAAAATAATTATATGTATAAATAAGCTATTCAGGCATATTTAACTGTATAGGGTGCATTGGAAAAGAATATTTAAATAGATAGAGTCTATGTTAAATAATGCATTGAATTATATTGGTAAATATAATGGAATACTTGTAGATTTTTAACCTTAGTAATTTTATTATTCCAAATAATTTAGGCATATTAAAAAAATAGGTAATTTAAAAAATAATTTACTGCGAATATCTAAAAATCATTTACTATGAATACCTAAAAATAATTCACACACAAACAAGATTTTAATTTACTACATATACCTTAATTTTATATATATATATATATATATATATATATATATATATATATATATATATATATATATATATATTTATATATATATATATTATATATATATATACTTTGTGTATGTATGTTCTATTTTGTGATATGTTAGTTAATGCCTTAACAGTTATTCGATTAATCCAGACCATTATCTGTCTTGAGCTTTTATGTTATCGGGAAGGCGACCCACAAACCCTGATATATATATCCAAGTTTGTGGGTCCCCTTCCCGATAACATAAAAGCTCAAGACACATAATGGTCTGGATTAATGGAATAATTGTTAAGGCATTAACTAACATATGACAAAACAAAACATACATACACAAAGTATATATATTTATAAGAAATGAATTACATGTCATAGACTAAACCAGGTTTGATTACATTCAAAACCTATTCACACCAAAAATCAAATTGACAAAAAAAATATTTCACAAAATACCAGTGACTAGCCGATCATAATGATCTGGGCATCTCCCCAAGAATCTCCAAGCTATTGATTTGACTTCTACACATAACCCTTCACCAGCATCTCAAGATTTTGAGCTACTAACACCTATGGGCAGACACCAACCTCTAGTATAGAACCCACCTACAAACCAACACCCAACGACTCCTCCAAATGGTGAAAATTATGCATTCTCTACTTCTTTATATGATCCCATTGCACCATTACCTTACCCTTATGCTCCTTCCACCATGAAGGATCTATAAAATGACTATGAGCAAAACCTCGAGCCAACAATTTGATATCTTGTAACCTTCCTAAAGACCTATGCACTACTCTCCACTCTACTAGCTAAGGTGTTTGAGCCAATAGTTCTTGTAAATTAGGTAAATTCGTACCCTTGGTTTCTCCCTCCCTACCATCTCCAAAGCACACCTCATCCACCTCTTGAACAAAATTAGTTAGGGAAATAAATCTGGCTTCCAGAGCCCTAATGAAGGACAAAGGAACATAACTTAGTCCATCCTTCCCTATGAAAATATGCTTCAAAAAGGAACCTTCTTAAAGATTATCTATTTTAGAAATCAGAGAGACCCTATACTCGAGCACATAAAGAAACCAACTAGCTCTCTTACCTGGTCCTTATCCACCACCACCATATATAAATTTCCTATAAATAATGTCGTTAAATATGAGTTCACTTTTACATGCCTACTTCTCTCCAATATGTCCACCCCAAGAATATTCTCAATTACATCAGACACTTTCACTGTAGAAACCAAAAAACATTCATTAAATGTGTCCTTGTCACCCCACCATAAAAACCCATCTCCCTTGACTTGGATCCACCAAAACACAATGGCCAAACTAGTGATTCCACCACTTTTAGCTCCATTCTTTTATGGTTAGAAGGACTGACACTAAAATAAACAATGCCTGCATTTGAAGGGCACATTTTTGATAAAATATACCTCCCAAAAATCTCCCATGCTTTGGTTTGATAGCCCATCATATCTGAAACAAAGTATTAAACACTTCCATCATTAAAACCGTCATTACCCTCAACTAAGCAATTAACACTACCATCATATTAACCTCTATCACCTTGAGACATAAGCCTAGAGGAAGGACATTTAATTATAATTCCACCAATTCAATTCAAATTTAATCCATCTAGTGGCCTTCACTATTATCAACCCTTGCCTCTTCCTTTTGATCGATTCCAACATTCATGAGAAAATATGCCACCCTATTACTTTTGTGAAAGTAATACGAGAAAGACTAGATTCAGAAGAGGCCTAATTTTATGTAGGCCTATGACAAAATATTTTTCAAGTGTTAGGCTTTGTCCTTTTGAAAATAAAGATCTTGAATTATTAGTCGAGAATCACCTTCTGTCTCCAAACAAACCACTCCACACTCAAGAGCTAGTCCAATCCCTAACACCACTGTTTGAGCTTCTACTTCATTATTGGTTTCCTCTTGAAGATTGAAATATGTTACTCTAATTAAAGAACCATTGTAATATTTTATCATGCATCCAGCTCCTAAAGCTCTCGTATTTCCATGAAAATTTCCATCAAAGTTGATCTTGAACCAACTCAACTTTGGGGGATTACAAACTGCTAAAGCTCTATTATTCTTCTTATACTCATCTACAATTGACCCTTTAACATGAGGGGGAACTATAAATTTCCATCTTGCACACATTTTCATATCCGATTAAGATTAAAAAAACCTTGTTTCCTCTTTAGCCAAGATGAAAAAACTTATGAAATAGAAAGTTTCATATCCTAAATCACTGCATAGAAGGGTCCTTTTTCCCCCTCAAAGATACAAACATTATGCTTTTTCTAGATAATCCAAATTAAAATTACTAGACTATAACTTGATATAATATACAAGGAATGATTTACATTGCCAATTTTCCATGAAGAAAAATCCATCCTTAACATAGAGGGCTAGGCCCAAGACCAATTGAACTTATTGCACAACCATACCCAACACCACACTATAAAGGGACAAGTGAACAAAAGATGATTCACTATTTATTCTTCTGATTTACATAAACAACATCTTGAAATATGAATAAAACCCATTTTTTTTAGTCTATCTTAAGTCAAGATATGACTTTGAACAACCAAGCAAGCAAAGGATCCAACTTTTTGTAGCCTTTCTTTACCCCAACATAGTAATTTAGCTTAGGCTAGAAAATCATTAGCTGCCTCAACCATTTGATAACCAAGTTTAACTGAATAGATGCCTATTTTGGCACCAACCTAGTAAATCTAATCTTTTTTATTAATTAAAAGAACTTTCCTCTTTTTAAGACGATACTCCAAGGCCCTTCATCTTATAGAATTGGAATATTATGCAAGGTTTTCCAAATACTGCATGGCCTAACTAAAATTGAATGATGATCCAAATAATCTTCCTCTTTAGAACCCAAAAGACCTTTCAAAATATCAATAATCTATACACCTTCAAAATTTTTTGCTAGGGGTCTATGACAATTTTAGTAATCTTTCCAAAACTCTGCTTTCCTACCATCATTAATCACCCAAGATACATGCTAAGAAATAATCAACCTACAATTTAGAATAAAATTCCACACATGAGAACCTCTTGGTGGATTTACCACCAAAACTACACTCTTCAAAACCTATGGTCCCAGATATTTAGCTCGAAGCAACTTACACCAAAGACTATCAGATTTAAAAACCATTAGCCAAATCAATTTAGCCCCAATAACTAAGTTATGAAGCTAAAGTTATTTTATTCCTACTCCACCAGTTGTTTTCTTTTACAAACATTCTCCCATTTAAATAAAGGGATTTATTAAACTTTATCGGTCCCTTGCCAAAAAAAATCCTTCATTATCTTATTTAGAGATTTGAAACATTTTTAGGAGGGCACAAGATAAAGAAACAATAAGTTGGAAGAGCACTCAAAACTGCCTTGCTTAAAGTGATTTTTCCTGCTAAGGAAAGCCATTTTCCTTTTCAAAAGGATAATTGAAATTTGAACTTATTAATCAAATGTTTCCACAAATTGGCTTTTCCTGCACCCCAAATATTTTCTTGAGAGCTTACCAATTTTAAAACATAGAATCCTAGCCAAATTTCTTTGAACCCATTGATCACAATTTACAAAATAAATTTTTGATTTACCTTCATTTACTTACTGCCTAGAGGTCTCTTCATAGTTTTTCAAATTTAATTTTAATTCCTCGGCTTCTACCAAATCTTGACTAAAGAGGAAGATGTCATTTGTAAATTGATGATGGGAGAGACTTTCCAAATTATCCACCACTTTGAGACCATTCAATCTCCCACTTACTTTTTCTTGACCAATAAATTTTCCCAATGACTCTACCATCAAAATGAAAATAAAATGGGAGATGGGATACCCCTACCTCAAACCTTGATAAGCTTTAAAAATTCTACCCAGACTACCATTGATTAGGACTAAAACTTTAAGACCTGCAATACAATTGAACACCCAATCAAACCAATCTATCATAAAACCAAACTTACTCATAATCTTAAGCAAAAAATACTAGTTCACCCAATCATAGGCTTTTATTATATCTAAATTTACCAACATACCTTTATGATGATTATGAGATGGAGAATGAATAATATAATGAGTCACTATGATTCATTCTTGAATGTTTCTTCCAAGAACAAAACCTACTTGTTCTTTTGAAATCAAAATATCCAACAGAGGTTTCAGCCTATTAGTTATTACTTTGGAAATTATTTTATATACCGTATTACACAAGTCCACTAATATATAATCATTGAAAGAGGTCTTAGAGTCCCATTTAGAAAATAATGAAAATAAAGTGACATTTAGATTTGGGGATACTTTCTTTTTTATCTTGTATTCTTTCACCATTTGCCACACATCCTCACCCACTACCTCCCAAAAATATTGAAATAAGGCCACTAGGAAACCATCTGGGCCAGGTGTTTTATCCTTATCTATTGAAAACACTACCAATCTAATTTCTTCTAAAGAGAAAGGAGCCAAGAGTTTATCATTCATTACCTCTATGATCAAGGGGGGAAATAAAGTCAACAAGGATATTTTCACCTTCAAATTGGACCTATCTTCTCCATTCAATAGTTTTTGAAAGAACTTACCAACTTCTACCCTTATCTCCTCTGGGGGTTCTAGTAAATCACTCTGTCCCGATCATATACAAGATATCCTTGTCACCTTTATTTTAGCTCAAACTAAGAGATGAAAAAAGGTTGAATTCCTATGACCATATTTTATCCAATTATCACTTGATTTTTATTTCCATAAAACCTCTTCTCAAAGAAACAACTCTTCATAATCCTTCACCAACAATTTTTCTTGAGCATAAGTCTGAGCATCCATACCAAGTCAAAAGACTTGCTTATTGAGATTATGTAATTTTGATTCAATCCTCAACTTTTCTTGGAAAATGTTTTTAAAGTGCTCTTCATTCCACTTCTTAAGCCTACCCTTAATGAATTGAATCCTCTTTCTCATTTGATACATCAGGGAACCTGGGGGAAAAGGATAAATTTGCCACCAATGATAAATTAACAATAAGAGGGAAGAATATCTTAACCAAATTAATTCAAATTTAAAGGAGCACTTCTCTGGAGGATTGTCACAACCAATTTTCAAAGTAGATGATCTGAACCTGATTGGGTCAACACCCAATAATCCACCTTCCATTTACTCTGCAACCAATTAAAGGAGACAAATCTATCCAGACATTTGAAAATATTATCAAAACCTAATATCCTATTATTCCAAGTAAACTAACCTAATTTAGGCTCTACATCCTCCAATTCATTACTCAAGACAAATTTGTCAAAACCTTGAATCACATGATGGCTAACTTGAGCACCACCCCTCTTATTTTTAGCATTAAACACAACATTAAAATCACCCCCCAAAACATATTTTTTCCATCAAGAATCTGATCAAGACATTATAAAATTCAATCCAAAATAAATACTTCAAAGATACCACCTGAGGACCATAAATATTCACTAAAAAGAATTGAATATTTGAACTAAAACTAGAAATTCTACATAACTACCAATTATTCTCAACCTCTACCACTTCAACCCTAGTAGAAAATGGAGACCATAAAATCTTTAGACCCGTAGAATCCCCAACTAATTCCATAAATTAACCTTACCAATGTTTCCAAACATAGTTCATCAACACTATCACTTCTTTTAGACTCAATTTAGATTCTTGAAGTAATAAAACATCTGACTTTTCCACATAGAGAAGATGTTTAACCAAGCACCTTTTGTTAGGGGCATTTAGACCCCTAACATTCCAAGAGATAACCTTCATAATTTTAGAAGGGGGAATTCCACTGCCCACCTTGCAACATCAAAAAAGGACTCCAAAGTGCCTTGTTTACCTCCCAATATCTCTCCAACTACCTTATCTTTTTTAGATTTCCATCCCTTCTTCTTTTTTGGATGCCAATTAGGTTGGGAAAGAGAACATTGGGTTTGAGAAATTTTTAGAACTTCTCTTGAATTCAATTCCCCTTCTAAGTCTTCATCTTCTTCTCCTTTTCAAGCTGAAATATCTTCTTTCGAAATTACTTTATCCACTTCCCCCTCTCCCTCTTACTCCTTCAAAATTGAGAAGCTGGATTCTAATGATTTTTATTAATCAGAGTTCTAATAGATTGAGATTCTTATTCAATGAAACCATAACTCTTCAGCATTGTGGTTGGGGAGACTGCCTCTATGAAACCCAGTTTATCAAGCAGTACCTCTATTTCACCAATTTTTAAAAATTGAGACTTCAAAACTTCCTCTTTCTCAATCATAGGCTCTTTAGAACTTACCTCTTCCACAATTCCCTTACTAGGGCCCCCCCTTGATTCTTTTTCGATCTCCATCTAGGTTGAATCGTCAACATTTTGGTTTGAAGAGATCCCTTGTCTCTCTTAAATTTTTTATGAATATGTCCTAGCTGGTGACATTTGTAACATTTGAAATGGATTTTTTCCACATCTATCCTCTATTTCTAGATCTTGCCTTTCAATTTTATTACAATATTTTCTATAATTTCTTTATCCAGATGTAGAGCAACTCTAACCCTTGCATAAAATACCCTAACACCATTTATTGACTTTTGATCCACTTCAATCACAAGACTAACCAATCCTCCCAAAGCTACCAAGCAATCCTTGCTCCAATATTCCAAGGGTAAGTTGTAGAATCTAATCCAAATTAGATAACTCCCTTTTCAAGCCACTAAAGGATCAAAATTGAGGCTCCTTTTTTGCAACCATAAACCAACTCCATTAAAATACCAAAAATTATTACTCAATAATTCTATCTCCTCACTCATAGTTTCTTTTTCTTCCCAATAATTGAACACTACCAAAAAAAACCTTTGGGCAGGAAACTGACTAATAAATTAGATCCCCAATTATCTCTCACCTATAATTCTATCTCCAAAACCACCACTTCTCCAATCTTCACTCCATCCCCCAAAGCCTCCAAAGGATTATCAGGAGTTCATTCAAGACTTGTTTCAAAGGCATAAGCTTTCAAAAAAAGAATTCTTTCTTGCAGATCTAGAAGAGACTTCATCCCCACTATCTTACCTTCTTCTTCCTCTCTTGGGAGCTTCTGAATAACAAGAGACTTACTCCCCACTAATTTACCTTTCCAGTTGGCTCCAATGTTGCTTGACTTCTCCTCTTCGCTCCACCAATCCTTCTCTTCTCTAATTGTTATTGTCAAAACTTTCTTCTGCTCTTTTTTTCCATGATTGCCTCCATCTTTCACTCTTGTTGTTATTGCTCTACTTATGCGTTGTCATTCAAGCCCTAACTATGAAGATGTGACTTTCCCTTGGATGCGCAATCAATCCTTCTACTTATCTCATGCCATATACATGAAATTATATATTACTAATTATAATATTTTTTTAGTATTATATCTTAATAATATTTACCATGAATACCTAAATATAATTTACAGTGCATACCTATTCTACAATTAATTTATAATGAATACATATTCAAAAAATAATTTACAACAAATAACAAAACATACATATTCAAGGTTTTGTGAGATGATTAATTCTTCTTTTTCTTGTTTGCACCTTTTCTTCACGATTGCTTCTCTTCAATTTCTAATTTTATGTTTTATTTGTTCCATATATATATATATATATATCGTCAATTTTTAAACAATGTGCTAGTTATTATGTCGTCTCTATTATTTTATTATTTTGACAAATTATATTATATTTCTAATAATGTTAACCATTATTTTCATTTCACAAGCATGACATCACGCTCGTCTCTTCCCCTTTGTTAATATAGAACACCGCTCAGCGTAATTAATATTTATATTTTAAATACACTTAAAGTATTTATCCAATATTTTTTATATAATTAATTACTTTTTAATCTTCTTTCTAAATTATTTATTAACTGATATAACATATGATATCAATTTAGTTACACTAATATTTCGAGCTTAAAAAACTCTATCATATATCCTAGATATTATGATTTTTTGATAACCTTTTCTAAATTATAAAGAAAAATTTGATAAATACTAAATTTAATATTTAAATTATCTTAAGATAATCAAATAAACATCAAATATAGAAGACCATTCATTATTTCCAATTCATCCATCTTAGACTACAATGTTACCATTGTAAAATGTGTATCAACATAAATATAAAAATAAAAATGTTATAAAAATCAACTTAAAATGCTAAACAAGTAAATCATCTTAATAGTGTGACGCATATTTTTAAAAAAACCCTTGAAATATTATTCTTCTTAATAGTGTTAAGAAGAATAATATCACACACTATTTAGTCTCAAAACTTATCTTCCCTCTAGAGAGTTTGTTGCACGTGTCAATTAGTTTTATTGGAAAATTTTGTTCGTAAAAAGCTAAATGTTTGTGACTTTTTTCCTCTTTCAAAATTTTATAAAATCAGTATCATTTTTAAACTACAAAATTTGTTGAACTATACTTTTAAAAATTTCTTAAATTTTCAAATTTTAATTTTCCAACCCATTAACACCTCAATCATCTTCCACCAAAGAAACTTGAAACAATTCTTTTAGAGATAACCAATATGTACAATTTATATTTATTGATTTATTATCCTCACCGTGTATACTCTTTATTATAAATATTTCTTGCGTCACTAATAGACCTATAAATATTTCTACATATTAGTTATTTGTACACTTTCAAGGGAATGTGAAAATACATTTAAATTAAATGTGTTAGAAAGATTCGATTCAATAGTTATATATATATATATATATATATATATATATATATATATATATATATATATATATATATATATATATATATATATATATATATATATATATATATGAATCATTGTTTTACGTAGTGATTTTAAGTTAAGAGTTAAGAATTGAGGGGTATTCATTCCGTTAAAGTCGTTTGGGGCATGATTTTCATCTAATTCCTTTTTGCATGTCAGGATTTACTAGCAACAAAAATTGATTTCTAGTGGGCTCTTTGTGAGCCAAACAACTTCACAAGTTATACCCTAATTGAGAGGTCAATTTTTTCCTCTAAAACAAGTTTGTAATTTTATGATCAAATATGTCATAAAATAATATATTATATTACACAAGATATATAAAAAAATGACCATAAAATATTTATATTAGAATTTTGTTTTAAAATAAGTTTCTTGTGAATAGTTGTTGGTTCAACCAATGAAAATGTTTGGCTCACAAAAATCTTACTAGGGATTAATTCTTGCTATTAGTAAAAACTACCACAATATAAAAGATGTGACTAGGATCGTACTCTAGACAATTTTAACAGAATATATACCCTTCAAACCTTGAATCCTAATCTAAAATCACTGCATAAACTAAGGGTCAATACCCCCCAAAAAAAAAACTCATTTCAAATATATATATATAACTACTTTTTCATTTTAATTGCATACACTAATGTATTTACAATACAAAATAATATTTTAGAAAGAACATACATGTGATTTGTGATGTTATATAATGTACACTATACGTCTACTATAATTAAAACATCTATACATGCATTTGTTGAAATTACACTTTGATTTCTATTTGCAAAGTTATCAGTATTTAAAAATGATAATTTATTATTATACATTTTAAAAAATTTAAAATGTATCTACATCCTAAATATATATTTTTGAATTGAAAATAAATATTCTAAATTTGGGAACTTGAAGCATGTTAGTAACGAGTGAACAAATACTTTACTTTTTTCAACTTAATATTAAGGACTAAAGGATTTTTTGTTATAAATATTTCAATAATACACTCTTATAATTATGGATGCTTGGATTTCATGCATATTTGTATATTTTCTATATATTTTATCAAGGTAAAATATTACATTGACTATATGTGACATATATAAATGGAGGAAAATAAAAAGTACAAGAAAATATATAAATCATTTATAATATAAAATATGTACATTTATTATGTATTTATTTTTTCTTTATGGGTTCTTATATACAGATACATGCAACACATCATCCTCATTTACAACCCTGCCAACTACACAAAAGCAAGTAAATTCGAGAGATATTTGAATACATTTCCTAATAATCTTATCAACCACATTTATTCATCACAAAATGATTTTACTACTTTTATCTTTGATTAAATTCTAAAAACATCTTATGGAATTCTTCAATGCTAAGGAGACACAATGGTGGAGGAATGTTATACTTGTTTGAAAGAAGCAAATATATTTATTCGACATGATTGTGTTGATTGAAGGAGTTAATGATCAACTAAACATAGTGGATTAAAGATCATAAGTCATGAAGCTATAGGTGAAGATCAACACATATCATGTAGTCTATTTCAATATTATATGTTTTTGTTAGTCCTATAGAGATATCTTTAGGCTTCAGTTTCATTTAATTGTTTATTAATCCTTATACTCTGTGTCAATTCAATTATGTCATTTTATGTGTTGCATAGTATGTGAACATTTCTTAAGATGATTTCAAAGTCTTTTAACGAATTGAATATAATATTGTTTTCCTTACATGTTGGTTGGCTCAAAAATTTCTATGTTATTTCTACGCTCATGGGAATCAAGACAATTATAACTATAGTACCATCATTTTTTCCAATCAATTCACAAGAAAATATTGTTGTTAGTTACGAGGTTGGAAAATTTTATTTCTTCTTTCTTCAGTGTGTTAGGGCCACTCAGTCATGATGGGTAGGTTTTAATTCTTACTTAATTCTTGCAGTGGTGGCAGTTTTCCATTGCATGGGATATATAGTGCACATACTGGGAGTTGTACAATACATGTTGCATTCATGCTCGACTGCCATTAAAACATGAAGTTTAAATATAGGCATTTGTTTTGTTTATTATGTAAGTTGTAGTGAACTAACCATCATATAACTTGGTCATTTCCTCCTTTCTAGTGATTCAACATTAAACATCATTTTGGTAATTCAAGATGCTAAACAGATCTAGTGATTCACTTACACCTTTTTTACTATAGTGTGCTTATATTGTGACTATAAAGAGGGAGGCTTGTTTGGCTTATGTCACTCATGTTTCTATTGTCACAAGGGTTATCATTACTAGTGGGGTACTAATCCTCATGCTGACACAATGAAACTCCCTCTATGATGCACAAACTATAACTTATCCTATGCACTAAAGGATACATATCCTTTTCCGTTGCCATGAATTTGTTGGTTAGTGATAATAATTAAATGAATTTTAGTAATTCAAGATATAAAATCATCAACCTTATTTAGGGTCTTATATGCTCTTTATGGATTTTGAGTTTCAAAAGGTGAATTTGATATGGAATTTGAGAATGCATTATTATTTTGGTGATTTGTGAAACTAAAGGGAAATTTAGAAAAAATATATTCAATTAAATGTTAATCATGAATTTTTTTATGTTTAATCATAAACCGTAGGATTTGTAACTACCTTATTCCTTGGGTGTGAGTGTTTACCAATGTACCCACAAACAAAATAGCAAAATCTCATTTAATGGGCCATGGTATAGTGCTAAAGGTCAAAGAATGCCATGATGATGAATTAGGTTTAAACCTCATTGGGCACATGCTCCCTGCAAATGAGGGTGGGTGAAATTCTTATGAATTTAAGAAGAATAAATGCCCCTGAAGTATGGAGTTTCTTATCATAGTGGTATCCTAATCCTAATAGTACACTCACCTTAGGTTGATTGGGAATTTTAAACCAATTTATCAAAAAAAACATCACTAGAATTCTAGTCATTGATTTGTATTATAGTTCTAAGGATGGAGAAATTCCATGCCATAAAAATGACTCAATTACTTATGTTTAATGTTGTAAAACACATTATCCCTGTGAACTCAGTTGGGCGCAAGTATTGGAGTAATTTTTCTACTTTACATACCCCTTGAATGTGTGGGGCTTCTGAGTATGATGGAATCCAGAACATGATATTGGACTTCTTAAAAGTTCAAGTCAGTGTGATTGTTTCTAATTTACCACATAAATAGGAAACAAAAGATATCAAAATTCTATTTTTTGGGAAAACAGGGATTTTAACAGAATGGTATCATGAACTTGATAGTTTACTCTCTATAAAATGGGTCAGAGTGAGACCAAATTTACCAAACAAATAGAAAAAATATCATCACTATCCTATTCAAGGACATGGTTTAGTAGTAAGGATGGATTAGTTCCATGATAGTGACTATGTTTAACCCCAACAGGCTAAGTGTTTCCCATTATCAAGGCTAGGTGTGAGTTTGGTGTCAATTTTTATACAGTCTTCATTATTATATTTATATTTTTATGTAATTTCATCTCTTTTTCACTACTTCAATCTATATATGTCATTAGCTCAATGTATGTGTTGGCCTTGTTGTGTGCCTAAAAATAATTTTATGGAGGTTGATTCATTTGACAATCATGATATTCCTCATCATGAAGTGCAAAAGGTATGAATTCTATTTCCCCTTCTTGTCAAATACTATTTGTTACTATGATTGCAATGTTGTTTTGGCACTCTAAATATTACTTGCATTTATTAAGGTTCTTACAGATTGTAGCATCATGGTATTTGGTATAGGTAGACTTGAAATAATTTTATATTGCAAGGTTTGCATTCTTGGTACACTTGAGTTGTAATTTGTATTTGTTCTTCTATTTTGGTAGGTGATTTGTTCACTCTGTTGTGTTGAACAAGATGTATGAATTTGAGAATGGTTTAACATTCATTCATGTTAATTTATGTAGATAATTTTTGTTGCTCTATGTATTATGGCTACTTATGTAAGATTATGCAAATTCCATGGGTGTAGGTTCAAAAAAACTACTTTAATTGTGGTGTTTGTATAGGAAAGTAATTTTGTGAGAAATGCAAACTATTTGATGATGGTATATGTTTTGAATCCCTATTTATTTTTTGTAATTTTTATTCCTTGAAATAAAGTATAGATGTGTCAAAATGTATTGAGAAAGAGGCACATGATGTTCAAGTGACAATTTTTATACAATATTGCCCAATAGATTATGCATCAAGGAAATAAATTATCTAAATGGAAAGTTAAAAACAAACCATAAATGTTTTTGGTGATATTAGAATTTATCAATATTCTATTTCCCAACAGATCATGCATCAAGGCAATAAATTATTTAAATTGGAAGTAAAAAATAAAACATAAATGTTTTTGGTGTTAGTGGCATTTATCAATATTCTTTTCTAGTATTATAAACCAAAGAACTATTGTTATGGTTGTGGTATCAGTAGGTACATTATTCTCTTTTTAATTTTTTGTCTCATGTTTTCCTCAAAGTAGAATTCAATTAATTCTAAAACTGAATATAGATGGATTTATTGTTCCTAATTGTTCTATTTCTAAGAATTGGATCAAAGGATGAGTTCCTCCACTATTACAAATGTGGTAGGTTTCCCTTTGACTCTGTTGTACTTCTTAAATTTTCTCTCCTATTCATTTAAATTATTTAATTATAATTATTTCTAGAAATTATCATGGGTATAGATTGAGGATAATATATTTACTTTATGCATATTTCTTCGAGGTGTTGCTACTCTATCTCATTCAAGGATCACCACCATTATGTGGAAAAATCAATACACCACAACTTCCTTATGTGTTTTGAGGTAAGTGACACAATTTATTAAAATAATTAAAAATTTGATATATTTAGTATAGACACTACACTTTTATTCTACTTTTCAATGATGTAGTTTCTATTTTTTTGGATAAACATTTAATGGTCAACTTATATGTAGTTTTTGTTTGAGCCTAGAAAGGATATCAAAATGTTGCCTTGTAGTCACACAATTCATAGGGATTGCTTAATAGATATTCAATAACATCAACAGTAAGTTTCATTTAGAACCTTGAAATATTTTGAATTGAGAATTTTATATGTTTTAGTGAAGTTTTCTATGTAATATCTGATGCCTTTTATGAATCACATTTGATTTATCTACAAATGACATTGCATTGAAATAGGGGTCAAATTACATAGGTAGATGGATTGGCTTGTATTCTGTTTCAAATGCATTTTCATCTAATGTCTTTTATGAATCACACTAGTTTTAAGTAACCATAAATGAGACTACATAAAATTAGGAATTAAATTACATTGGTGAATCATATGTAATGATTGTGGAATAACATCTGAAGTTAATTTCCATATTATTCTACACAAGTGTCAAAAATACAATTCCTATAACACTAGGTTGATAAGAGGACTTAAAAAATCATGTACATCTAGAGTTTGATATGCTAATTATTTGGTGTTCAATGCATTCCTTCTCATCAAAAAGAAGGATTCTTATTCATTGCCATGAATAAGTTGTTTAATTGGACATGATCCCAACTCAAAGACACTGATTAGAGTTATTTATATATGTGGTTTTGAAAGTTAATGCCAATGTGAATTTTAGTTAAGTTATGACTTCAACGTAATATCTAGTTCAAATTAATATATCCATTAGTAATTATGCAAATCAACCACTTAGGTTCAAAATTAATTAGAAACTCTGGGTTTGATTATTTCACAAATAGAGATGCAACATTTATTTTGTAATTCAAACATCTCTTTGTATTCAATTAACATGCCTCATAATGTTATTTTAAAAAATATTGGCACTCCATTTTCATTTTGAATTTCGTTATAGTCCATTTATCTCAACTATCATTGCAATCACTGAACAAGAAGTGCAAGTGCAAAGTCCCTTTGACATGTGATATAATTAACATAATGTATAACATGGAGAGTGTTCAATGAACATTGAATTGATAGTTGCATGTGATGGCTCTTGCATCCCAAGGCAACTTCATACCTACTTATTGTTTAATATGGGTTGCTTAAAATAATATTCCAAATCCATAGACAAAGAAAACATAAGTGTAGTCAATATTGGCCTCCTTATCATTTCTTGTTCAATAGATATCATCCCATAGGGACTTGGCACTTCGTGCCCTTGTTTAGTTTAGTTATTAGTTAGTTAGGATTAAATGAATAATTTTAATATTTTAGTAAGTCTAGTTAATATTACTTTAAATAAATACATGTAAATATTTTAAGATTAAATTTCATGTTTTTAATTTCTATTTAGTTTTTTAGTTTAGTTTTATTTATTGTAATTCTTGTAGAAAGGCAAAAGTGCAATGGCACATATATGCAAGGAGAAGAATTGCAAGTTTTATTTTTATAATAAATAAATAATTTGTATTAAATCACCAAAGTATGTTTCATTATTTTATTTGTATAATGTAAGTATAAAATTATATTATATTTATTTCAATTGATATCATAGTTCTATTATATTTATTTCAATTATGATTCATTCTAGAACATTTATATTTTTATATTTTTTGGTGTTAGATTGCCAAGTAGTTTTAATTTTTCTTCCAACAACTAAACATTTTTTTATATTTTCACCGAAGTCATTCAAATTGAATGTTTTTTAGAGTTAACATGAAAATTGGTAGGGGGTGGGGAGAATGAAGGAGTTAACAATAATCTAAATTGAGTGTAAGAAAGAATACATGTTATGTAGCTGTGTATGATGATCAACACATGTTATGGAGTCTATTTTAATATTATTTATTAGTATTTATTTTAATTATTACTTATTATTTAATTATAATTAAATAAATAATTGTGATATTTTTAGAAAGTCTAGTTAATATCCACCTTAAACCATTGTAAGAATTTTTTTAATATTAAATTACATGTCTTTAATCTTTAGTTAATTGTTAAGATTTTTTTATATATTATAACTCTCCCCATTAAATATTGTAGAAAGGAATAATCACAAAAGTATCTACATATGAAAGGAAAATTAGTGTATCTTTTATTTTTATATACATGGAGGAGCATAAAATCAAGGAAGAATCATAGAAATATCACCACAATAGTCCAATATTAAGACTAGTCTAAGTTGAGTGGCAAAAGGAACTTGAATGTCTTTTTTTCTGCATACACTCTAGTGATTTATGTTTGTAAAAAATTGCTCCAATTTAAATGAAAGACCCACTAAGTGACAAGAACACATTTCCCTTGCACATATGGGTGAATTTTTAAAAATAGCATGTATAAAATATCCATACACATTTTCATCATTTATGAAGGACTTTCAGGGGTAGCATGGGTTTTAGGGTGTAAATAAGAACCATACTCGTGAAAAATAAAAAAATTAAACACATCACAAATCCTTGTATGGGATGTTAATATATGGTTATTTTTACATAAATATAAAAAACATTCTTTAAGGTTTCATGGGTTTGATGGTTTATTGATTTAAATCATCAAAACCTTGAAACTCTAAATAGGTTTTTTATATTTAAGGTAAAATACTATATTTTTTAAAATGAGGACAAAGTAGTAAAATTTTAGATTCATAAAAAAATAATCAAAACTAAATTTTCATCAAATTTACTTGTGAATTCCGTTGTACATATGCATGTGAAATTTTTAAGCATATATAAAGTTTGGTGGGTTAGGTGATAACCTAACCCCTATATTGAAGATTACATGTTGAATGAGCTTAATTAAAGATTCCATATTTATAATTAGCATGTGGATCCAATTTATGAATTTATATATTAAATTTCCCTAATATATGATTTCATATATTATGTTATTTATATCCTTTGATCATATTTGGTGTTGTTAGTTTAAGAAATTTGTTAAAACAAAAAAACTTCAAGTAGAGTGTAGTAACTAAAATATGGTTACGAATACTTGATCATTTATGTTTTATCCATTTTTATCCTTAATTAATTTGTGCACTTAATTAACACCTATTGTTATACCTCACCCTATCCGAAGTAAAATAGATGACTTATTTTATCTTAAGACTGTCATTCATCGCATATAGAAATGTATTGATCACCAAAACTATATATATATATATATATATATATATATATATATATATATATATATATATATATATATATATATATATATATGTATCTTCGGTTATTTTTCTGTAGGATAGGAATGACCACAAGGTTTAATAGTGCTCATCAATATTGTCCTTATCCATAGTCATTATCCATCTCATACCAATGATCATATTTTAAAATTAAACCCTCTCTTAGGTCATCCTTCATCGTTTTAGGCTTCCTTACATGTGGTCATCCCTTTTAAATTACTATAAAGGCATACTCAAGTCACTTATTACATAACTTCACAATTTAATTTTAGAGGTTTATTTACACAAGTGAAAAATGAGAAAATTTTCCCTATTCTTCTCTTGATTCAAGTTTTAAGCATCTCAAACAATCCTTAGCCAAGTCTCAAACTAGTTTTATGTAACCCTAATTCAACATGGTCAACTATTTAATATGATTGTAAATGCATTCATATAATCAAAGGAGCACAATTGCACAACACTCTCTAAGTGGGAGAACTACATTGGGATTAATTTCACTCCTTAGAGTATTAGATATGTAGACATCATTAAGTCATCATGGGGGTGATTGGGATTGCTTATCGCAACTATACTTCTCTTTTTCATGCTTCTAGATCATTAAATCATTACATTCACTACTAGGTTTCTAAACTTCAAGAAGCTATTAGTCAGTCTACCAAGTAGTTCAAAATAAAATTTTATTTAATACATACTTGTTTTCAATAGTTATATATGACTATACCCTAAATTAAAGCTTTCTGCTAGACGACAAAATAGATAAACACAAACACAAATAAAAATGACCAAAATTCTTATCCCTATCTATTAATCATGTATTTTAATTAGATCAAGGCTAGATTCCTAAAAGATTCTAAGTTTACCCCTATTTATCTACTTCTACATTATTCTAGTTAGCAAAGTCAACCAAATAGATCAAAAAGATAAGTTCATTTCTCATTTTAATAGTCTAGTCTCATTTGCAATCATTTATTTTGGTCATTAGATTTCAAATTCCTATTTAAAAGTGAATTTATAGCACCTTAAATTATTACATTATATTTATATGAATTAGAATTAATTAACATAATTAATTTAATTCAAGATAAACCATTTTGTGAATCAGATATAGTCACACACCTTTATTGGTAAACCCATTTTGTTTGCTTTGAACATTGTTAACCCTTAGTTTTCCTTAGGTTTTTAACCTTCTAGGGTTTCAAAATTTTGGTCTTAGGGTTTTAAATTTTTTTGTCCAAGATTTTGAAATTTTTCTCTTTGTTTATATGCATCTAATTTTTTCTTTTTTGTAATATATTTTTCATGTCTATTATAATGGATGATATAGGTACTTTTGATTACTATGATAAGATAACTATCCTAAATTTTACACAAACATCATTAATTCAATGTTTTGTGAAGTCAAGTATAACAAGGGAATAAGATTAGTCATATATTTATAGGATATTATAAGGCCTCCTCATATCTCTCAAGATGGCGATAAATACCATCCCTATAACTAGTTCCATGTTGTCACTATCCTAAGATGTAAGTTGAGCAACCCTATAGTTTTAAATGAATGTAATCAAAATGTGTTTACTCAACCCCCTCCACATACCACACATCATATTTATGGTTTTTTTATGCATATCCAATCAAAATTACCTAGGGTTTGTGCTTGTGAATCCCTTAAAGATCAAATCATTATAATACAAAATACAATAGAAGAATTGCAATAGCAAAATCAATATTTCATTTCAAAGATTACATCATGGTAAAATCAGATCACATTCATAAATAATATAGAATATGCTAATGTTAATCATGTGCTTTTATCTTCATCTAGCAATTTAAAACCTAATAAGACTTCATATTAAGATGGGAAGCTAAAACAAAATACATCTACAAATAGTGATTTGAAAAGTATAAAAAAGACTACTGATAGTTCAAGTGAAATTTTAAGATAAATGATTTGAAATAGAGTGATATAAATACCTCTTATACATAATTTAAGAAGATTAAAATACCATTGCACATATCATATAATGCATGGGAATCAGATAGATATTTGTTTGGATTTAAAGGAAAAAAATACAAAGGATAATTGATAGTGATACTCCTATCATAGATATATCAATCAAGAAATGCTCTCAAAATATGATAGCATCTCCTAAGGATAAAGTGAAATAATAACTAATGAAAAATGGTGGAGGACATGGATACAAAAGGAAATATAACTCCCATATATGGTGTAATGATTTTTTCATATACAAATACAAAAGAGGATAAGTGTGAACATAACACAATTTCAGGATCAAGATGATGATTATGATTATGATGATGTTGGAATGACACAAATAATATGGTGGTTGAATATGGTAATCTAATTGATACATACACCACATATTATATAGGACTGACAAAAAAACATCCATTTGATCTTTTCTTCTTGAAAATATGTGTATTAAAAATCCATTGCACCATAGATTGGAATTTTATTCTTGAAAAAATTCTTTTTTTGAGTATGTTCATCATTTTTAGGAACTTACATCTCATTATGGACTAGAGAAGAGTCATGTATCTTTTCTTGAACACTAATAAAATATTTAATTTTTGCTTTAACTTCTTGATCTTCTTATAACATATATTACTCTAGTTTGGCCTTTTGGATCTTTTCTTGCTCTAAGTGTGCCTTTTGAATCTTTTCTTGCTCTAATTGTGCCTTTTGAATATTTTCATGCTCTAATTTTTGCTTTTGCAATTGTTTATGTTCTACATTATCTTTTGGTACCCATACTTGTTGTTTTGGCACCTATGGTTTAGGAGAGGTACTCATAATGTAAGTGGGTTTCTTGATTGATGTATCAACGATATGATCACCACTATCATTTATCTTTTTTATTTTATTATTCAATGTAAAACAACACTTTGTATGATGCCCATGCATTTTATGATATGAAAAATAGTTTTTTGATCTCCTTATTGGATGTAGAGAAGGTTTTTGGATCAATTTTTTCTAAGAATTTCTGTTAAGATTTCACTTGGAATCTTATTATGCTTTTTTTCACTTTTTAAATCTCTTGTTGTAGATGTATTCTATTTTAGCTATTATTTTGGATAAGAAAACCTGCTGGGTATAAAATTTTTAGATGAAGATGAAAACATATGATTAACATGTCATATATTGAGTTACATATATATGTAATATGTTTTTATATCTATTTTATTAATTTTACCATATTGGTGTTTTGATCCTTTAGGGATTCACTAGCACAAACTATAGGTACTTTAGATTGAATATTCATACATGTAAAATCTAGTGATTCAAGAAGGGTTTGATTGCAAACCTATTTTGGCATTATAGTATGGGCCACCTTACCCCTTGAAGGAGTGATATCATGAACCTAGTTAGAGGGATGGTATATATCACTGTCCTTAGGATTAGGTGAAGGAAGAAGATCTTTTTAGCCATATTAAACATGATTGTAGGAAAATAAATTTGGATTTATGAAATAAATTTAGAGAGATAAAAAAATACAAGATCACACTAAGATTTTCATGGAAAGACATAGAGGTTGAGTTCACCAAATGTTTAACCCTAAATTAATGTTACAAGGGTAGATAGGGTTAAGAATATAGAAATGATTAAGCACAAGAGTTTTAAATATATCTTTAGTAGGCCAATTAATTTGTAAACTTAGATAAACAATATTCTAAATTTAAATACTGAGATATACCAAAAATAGAAAGTATAGCTATCAATTGATATTATGATAAATTAGAAACAAGAGTAATCAACTATTTTACTATGTGTATGTATATCTAGGATAAAACATGATGGAAGTGGACTATATTAGGATATTAGAACAACCATCAAATATTGGACTTTCATATTTTATAGATTTAAATGCTTGCATCAAATCTAGACTTTACATCGATATAGGTGTTTGAATATGATGCATGTGTCGTATACTAAATATTGACTAGATATGTAAGCAAGCAATTAGAGCCTTCTCAATTTTCTATCATATTTCTTTTGATATTTTTAGATTCCATGCATAGTCTATCACTCTTTTTCAAATGATCAAAACCCTAGCTTCCTTTCCCTTGGAGTGACTATGGGAAAAATGAGTTAGTGGGCACACAATGTTGAGTTGCCCCAAGGAACCCTCTATTAATGGGTAATACCTACATAGATAATAATATGAAGAGGGCCTCAGACTTATGTACTTTTTCCCTATATTTTGTCTTGTGTGTACACAAGGATGCAATATGTGATAAACAAGTACATACAATCACCTAGCTTGTAACTTGGAAATAATGGCTCATGGGTTGTTCCTTCAGTGCCTCAAACCCATATATATATTTATCCTATGAATAATATGGAAATAGGAATGACTAGGGTGAATTTGCTCACTTGAATGTTTGATTGATAGTTATTTTGTTGTTTTATATGTGAAAGGTATGAATTTTATAGGTGACTTATGAATGGGGATTGATATTATATATATACCAATCCTTTGAGAAAATATATTACATTAATCACTTATGTTAACCGTAAGGACACATTACATTTGAAAATTAGATGAATTTTGGGCACTAGACACTTAGCTAGAAAAGGGGCACCTACATTAACATAGGCATTTGGTTGGGATGCAAGTGTCTAGGGAGCTATAAAATAAGTATAGGTTCAAAACTATAATACAAGGATGATGATTAAGTTTAGAGCATTTTTTCATAGCATAAAAGGCCTAGTCATCATAATAACATATGGTCAGACTAAGAGATAAGAAATTTGTCACAAATAGATAATGGACATGGGATTTTGGATAGGGGGAAGGTCTTAGAGATGAAGGGTATAGCCATGATAAGTATTTTCCAAGTATTAAAAATCTAATGTGTTATATAATTCAGATTTAGTATCTACACTCAAGGATTACACATAACTTCTTTGACAATATGTTGGCATCGCACTTGAAGTATTTGGTTTACCCATCTCCATAAGTTTAGTTCATGATTTTAGATGGCAACACATGCAGTTGTTTATGTAAATGCCATAGTATAAAAAATGACATGAGAGATTATGGGCTTTGGGAGTCCAATGGCTCACAAACTTGGGAAGAATAGATATAAATGTCCAATAGTTGTTCATTTGTTTTAATTTTTAATTTAGGACATTCAAACTACATGTATTGGGTGTAAAGTCTCCATAATTGGCTAGATCACATCATATGCAAAATATTCCTAAAAGGGGAGCACAAGGATTTTTAGCACAAGTATTTCTATAGAAGTACAACCAACAAAGATGTCTACATAAATTTATCTACATAAAGTTTTTGATAACCATAATGCTAAAAAAAGACCACCAAAAGGGAGCATGATCTTTCCATTTGATTATGATGAAGGATTCAACCTCAAAACATAAAACCATACAGGTACCCATATGTCAAGAAGAGTGATATTGATATGTTGGAGGCTTGTATTATAAGACAAATTCAAACCTTATGATAATGGTGTGTAATAAGGATGATACCTAGAGGATGTGCCTAGATTATAGAAAACCTAATAATTACACCATCAAAGATAAGTTCATTATTATGGTAATTGATGTTTTTCTAGATGAGTTACATGGTGTTATCTAATTTTCATAGCTAGATCTTTGTTTCAGTTACCATCAAATTTAGATAAGATATGATGATATCCATAATCTATATTTCATAACTCATGAATGCCATTATGTTTTTTTTTTCTAATGCCTTTTGGTCTCAAAAATTCACCATCTATATTCCAAAGTTTGATGAAATATGTATTTAGACCTTTTTATGCAAATTTGTCTTGGTATTTTTTATGACATACTGATATACATTAAGATATAGAAATAACACTTACAACATGTGAATCAGGTACTGGTAATTCTAGAACAACACCAACTATATGTAAAGCCTTCCAAGTGTGTTATTGGAGTACAAGTAGTGTATTAATTAAATTACATTGTTTTACATGAAGGTGTGAAATTAGCCCTCATAAGATCAAGGCCATGAAAGAATTGAAAGTTTTAAAAAATATCAAGAACCTTTGAGGCTATTTAGGGATGATAAATTATTATAGATTATTATCATTATTTTTTGAAAAATTATGGAAATATATCATCACTAATCACAACATTGTTGAAGAATGACTACTTCCATTAGAGTGAGGTTGTTGAATACACTCAATTCTCACCACTCTTGTATCAAATTGCAATTATAATTATTTTTAGAAATAGAACATAAATCATTGAAACACCCAAATTATTTTCTATAGTTAGCATGCATATTCTATAATGTATTGGAGCATCCCTGATTAGGGCAATGCATCCTACACAATTGTCAGCTTAACTTAATTCATCTTGAGTCAAATTATGACTATGCAAGAGACATTTTGGTATCAATTATGTTGAACGATTCTTTGACTTTCAAAATTCATACCACTTTCCATTAAGTTAATTAACCTCACTTAATTAACTTAATCTTCTTCTAATAGGAAATTCCATAACTTTTATAATTTCCTACTTTCTAAATTCATTAATTAGATTTTTTTGCAACTCTCATGACAAGTGTCCAAGTGGGTCATGACATTATCGTCACATCACAAAAAATATCAAGAATGATGACATCATCAAAAACTTATAAATCACTAACAAAATATTAATCAAATATCTAAATTTCAAATCCATGCCAATTAATTGTAATATTAAATCTAAAATTAGATGGCTTTGATCCACCAAATTTAAATTATCTTTGGCCCTTGATTCTCATATTGAGATGGATGGTCCTTATCAATTTTCCAAGCTATAAATGTAAGGGCCGCCATAGACCAAACACAAGATTTATAGTGTAAAGATATAATGATTAATTCCTTCTAAATATTTAACCATTTCTTCCAAGTTCATTCACAAACCAATCCTAATGGTGCATGAGTAAATATTGGAGGCACTTACCCAACCATATTTCTAAATATCTCAAGCTCCATATCTAGGCAAAATCATGCTTGTGGACATTCTTGAAGAGAAGTCACATAGGGAAGGTATAATAATATTTTTATGATTATTTTTAGTTTCTTCATTTCAACGACCTTACCCAACCAAGGGAGTAGGTTTAATATGTTTGTTCTTGTTGTTTGTTTTTGAATTTATCTACTAACAAATGGAATAACCTATTTCACAATCCTATTTCACATTTGTCATGCTTGGTAAGACCTCACACCCCATCTTTGAGGCATCCTAAATAATGCTAACGACAAAAGTGGACCAAGTTTGGCCTTAATTTATCTCATTTTCCTCTCATTTTTTTATTTTTCATCCCCTAAATATCAATGGGATCACACTACGTGTTGGGGGTTCATTCCCATGAAAAGTGAGGTTGACCTATAGATTAGCAGTTTTGCATTCATTATTCTCTATGGTTTTATTAAAATGATGAGATTGTTTTGAAAATGATGAGATTATTATGAAAATAATAAGATTGACTTGCATATCAGTGAGATTGACCTAATAAACAATGATTTTGATTCTATTCTACTCATTTTTATATTTTTTTTAAAAGCAACAAGATTGCTCTATAAATGATGATATTACTATGAAAATGGTAAGATTACATGCATATCAACAAGATCACCAAGCCATAAAATTAACCAACTTCTAGAGGCTCATTCAGGTCATCCAAACTCTATTTTTAATGATTTTTTTAAAATCTATGTGTTCTTGAATTTCTAGATTATGTAGTTAGTTTGTCTTCATGTTGCATTTATTGTTCATAAAATTTAAATTAACAAGTGCTAATGTGTTTTCAGGAAATGGTAGTTTCATGACAAAAATGGAGTCATTCTACTAAATAGTAGTTTTGTGACCAAAATGACAACATCACATATGTTTTATTTTGTTTTCTTTATTCTATACTAAACAATGAACTCATCCTATTAATCAATGAGATCACTCTACTAATGACAAGATTACCTTGCTAAATGGTGAGATTGACCTACATATCGATGAGATCGCCAGGTCATTAAATACCCAACTTTTGGAGGCTCATTTAGGGTCATCTAGACTCCATTTTTTTTAAACATGTGTTTTCTCATGATTATTCAGATTATGCATTTAGTTTGACCTCAAATTGCATGCATTTTTCATAAAATTGAATATCCAAGAGTGTTAATTTGTTTTAAAAACTAACTTATTTACCATAATTTTCACTTTTCAAAGACCAAATTATAAACTCCTAACTTTTTACTTGTATTTTTTGATATCCTAAAACATTTCTTTACATAATTGATAAGGCAAACTTCATTCATGTTTTCTATTTGGTGCTTAACAAAGAACAATCACATTGACTTTGAGATCCTATGAGCATTTACATTTTGTTATTTGCTTAAGTTTTTTGTATTTCCATTCTTATTTATGTAAACCATTGTGTGTATGCTCTCCCATTACCCCATTTAGGGAGCTTGGGTGACCAAAGTAACATAGGTTTAGTTTTCTATTTGTCTACCTAAAAATCCATTTCAAAGTATGCTCTTCTCTTTCCCATCTGTGGGGTCCTGAGAATAAAAAACAAATATTTTTTTTTCCTTTTTTTATGTTTTGACATCATGGGATGGATTTCATTACCTTCCCAATGGTATTTAAAGGTTTATTGATCTAGGAAGTGATATCTTATCATCACACCAAACCTATTATCTAATGGGATTCACAAATTGGGGTTACACTAGTGTTATCTCAGTTAGTGGTTTGTCAGAACCTAATTGTACTAGTATCACTTCATTGAGACCCTTAAAATTGAATTAGTCATAAAGGGACTAGGATTTTTGGAGAATGGCCAAAAAAATCTCACATCCATTTTATGGATTGTTATAAATCACCCACATACTAGAAGGTATGGCGGGACCATCTAGAAAGGCCAACAGAAACTTAGAATATAAACCATATTTTCCATGACATTCTTATTGATGTAGGGGTGTAAATGTATCCACCCCTAAGTATTGACTTTTAGTACAAACATTTGAGATAAGGGGGATTAAAAACCCTACCAATAATTGTTATAATTTATTTAATGAACCCCTAAATTTTATCCTCTCAAAGGTGAGTATATCAAAAGGACTTAGTGACATGTCGTAAACCCATGTCAATTTTTAAGTTATGTTCATGATTGATTGATTAATTTTTTGAAACCAATGTTATGTTCACAACAATATTCAAAATAAATACACCAAATAATATAAATAAATAGTTTAAAATGCATCCTTGCACATTTACACACTAAGGTGTTACACTATCCAACTATTCCAAACCATCTTTAAGTATTTTGAGGTGTTACATGTTTCAATTGGAACAAATCCTTGTCTAATTTGGTACCATTATGCTTCCCATTCCATTCTTGGTCTCGAACTAGAATTTCCTTGTGTCACAATTTTAAATCTAAAGTCTAATTAAAAACCATTCAAATCAAGTCCATTTGGGTCCAAATCCATTTTAGAATAATTTATTCACATTGGCTCGCTTTTGACCTCATTTTTATACAATCCATTCTAAGCCAAATTTAGTTCATCATGAACCACATACCAAGCTAATTATATTCCATATTAATTTCATATTGAACCATGTAACAAGACAATCTAATACAATTCAAGTTCATCTTAAACCGCGTACCAAGATAATTCCATGTCATATCAGATTTATCTTGAACCATTTACCAAGTCAATTTTATGTCATATCATATTCATCTTGAACCATGTATCAATTGAATCCAAGTTAAATCAAATTTATCTTGAACCACATACCAAGCCAATTCTATGCCATATCAGGCTCATTTTGGACCATGTTTCAAGACTATCAAAGCCAAATTTGGTTCATCTTGAAACACATGCCAAAACCTTCCAATTATGATCAAGTTCATCTTGAACCACATTCTAGTTATGATTTAGTTCATCTTAAGTCACATGCCAAGCCATTACAATATGATCAAGTTCATCTTGAACCATGTTCTAATTCTAATTCCTAATTAGGTCAACCTTGACTAAAGTCAAGGTCAAACTTAAACAATTGTAACAATGCCAAATCAAGTCTATTTCTCCCAAATATAATTATTATAAATCATCACATGTCAATTCAAACCACTTCTTATCTTTCCATTCAATATCATGCACCTATCGGTTGGGAATGACAAAGTCATGTCATCTATACTTTCTTTCATTTGAATCATATCAGGTCATTTAGCTTTTATGGGGCCAATCCAAGCCAAACCAATTACATTAAATCAATACCACCCTCTTTGGTCCCATTTTATATGGACTAATACTACCCTCCTTGGGCCAATTCTATCAATGACCAAGACCACCCTCCTTGGGATATTTATCTATACCAATACTACCCTCTTTGGGGTAATTCTACCAAGATCAAGGCCACCCTCTTTGGGCCAATTCCATCCATGACCAATCCCCTTGCATGTATCCTTTCTTAGGGTCATCCTTTCTTCCATATTGTGTCATGTGATTTGAAACTAATTTGGATGACACCCTATTCAAACAATATAAGAATGCCATAGTTTTATGGGTCATAGCAAAGGGAGCCAAATTATCACCTATGTTTCCTCTAGATTAATTACATACCCTAGTTCAAAAAGAGGAAATACTAGTGTTAAAGGGATAAATTATATACCCACCCAGACATAACCATTCCATCACTTCTCAAGTATAACATGATGGTAAAATATTTGATAATCATCTCATGGTTACTTTAGAGACCTCTTTAGTTGATACTTTATTTGATAATTCCTTGTCTACTTGTCCCATATCCAATACATTCTTAGAGACACAACAAATCCAATCATTGCCCCTCCAAAAACCATTGTCTATTGAAGACCCAAGTATGTCCAAGTCTAATAACTAATCATTTTGGATATGTCATGATCCCATTCCCAAGCATGATCAAATATGTCCACTTCTAAATCAATATCATGATGGTCAGACCACTGTGAACATTTTTGTATTGAAATCATCTATCCTTGACCAAACCCGAATAATTATTGGTCCACCTTTATTTGATGAAGGGCCCATCTTTGATGAGCCCATATTTTAAGATCCTATTATTATTGATCAACAACCCATTATTCATCCATTTACAAACATTCCCCACTTTATAAAATTACTTCATTCGATAACCTTCTTTTCTAAGTGAAAAGTGAAAAGGGTGCTTGTGGACAAACAATTCAACATGCCATTTTTATAGACACATTTATATCAAATATAGGTTCCCCTTTGGATCTAACATTTTCATTAAGATCATCTACATCAACCTCAAAATTAAGTTTTATCTTAGAACCAATGTCAGAATTAGGTTCTATTCTTGAACCAATATTAGATTCAACATCAGAAGAAGAATCAACATCAGTCTCAACATCAAATTTAGATCCCTTAGAATCAAAATCAACATACATTAGTGGATATTACAACATTGGCTTATACATCTTATATTAGATCAGTTTGAGTCCACACCAACTTCAGAATCAACATACATTAGTAGATGTTATGACATCGGTTACATACTTCTTTGTAGATCATCTTGAAAATATGTGTGATCCTTCTACGGTTGTCAAGGAATATTCTTTGGAATCGACACAAATTTTCTTATTATCCTTTATGAGGATTGTGTTGTATTTTACCCTTGAATTTATATTATAGATGCCTCTGCCATTAACCAACCTATCCATTATATCAACATCCATCCACCCACAAATGTTGATTGGGACCAACATAATCATACATTGTTGAACTCCTTCTATGGACATATTAGTGGAAATTTTTTGGGGGATCTATGAAAATATTAAAGAAGAACAAAAATCTCTTAGTGAAACATTTTTTGAGGCATTGTAGGACAATCAAAGTCTAAACTCAACATCTTCTAGTGAAACCTTATTTGAAGATCTAGACGGTAATTATAATCCTTTATTAAAAACTTGCTTCAGGTGCCAAGTGAAAATAAAAATAAATTATCAATACCCCTTAATGAAACTTTATTCAAGGTGATATTTTAAAATACAAATGAGAATAGTCAAGAATACTTTATTGGTGAAAACCTTTTCTAGGTGCCAATAATTGATCCAATTAGTTACTCATTTCTTGATGAACACATTAATGAAGTCAATATGAGCCTCACCAAAACCAAAATCATGTTGAATCTAGAATAAAAAAAAATGTGTGTGACTAAAAATCCTAATATTAATTTATCTTTTAACCTTTATACATTCCATTGTGACTCTATCATTCATTCAACTTCTATATTGCATCACCAAACTAGACCATTTATCCCATGGCTACCCTTATTTACCCTTCATGGTAGAACTTTTTTCAAATAAGTTACAAAGACACCTTGTTTAGAGGTTTGGGGGAAGTAGAATGAATGAACAATAATGATCATAAAAATAATAGTATAGTTCACATCAGCAGTAGGATCCAAACAAAGCAACTATTCTGAGCAAGTATTGGCTAGACATCAAACATGGTCTGCATTATGAATATCATAATCCTACTTTGAGTTGAGATGCTAAAAATAAAAAAAAATCAATTAAAAAATATAAAAAAATCAAAATATAAAGATAAATACTTTGTCCAATGGTGAGAACCATGCTTATGGAACCTTAGGTAAGTACCATGATGAAAACTAGGTTTTTAACATCATGCGTAAATAATTTATTATTTGTAAATACCTTGAGACTTGGGGGTATCCCTATCTACATTATAGACCATTATATTCAGGCCATCTTGTCCATTACATTCCATTACCATTCTTACCATTTTGGCCATTCACTCCTATTCAACCCAACCCATCTTATTATGACCATTAGTATTCTCATCTTAAACTTGTCATGGAAGTGGAAGGTATAATGAGACCTATTTTTAGAAACCTATTGGCACATTAATAACATGACACTCTGATGACTAGACACATTTGGTTATTACATGACATAGTCATTGGATATTCCTAGTCCTTTCCGTCATTATCATCCTTTATTATCTAGAATTATCCAATTATCCTTCATTATCTCTCACTATAGGAGGAACTACATTGACCTAAGGTCCATTCAAACTATGTATTCAATGCTCATTTTTTGAGGTCATCTAGATCACTCTTATTCTACATTTTCACCTTTTGAGCATCCTAATCTATGTTATTGTTATTTTACGAGTTAACATTTCTATGCTCTCACCATTTTGAGAGCATCCTAATCAACACTCTTGTCATTTTTCAATTTACCATTTCCACATGTTCACCATTTTATGAGCATCCTAAGCCACACTCTCACCATTTTATAATTTACCATTCCCACTCTATCATCATTTAATGATTTAAATCATGTATCATATCTTAATCCTCCATTGAGTTGAGAGGCCAAAATCCCAAAAACATTAGAAAGACCAAAAAGACGTAAATATTTTAAAAAGGTTCCCAATCTCCATGGGAGATATAAAGCCACAAAATTTTAATCATTTGAAAAGGCTTACAAATTTACAAGAGAGATATAAACCCATAAAATTCAAAAACATTTGTCTTGTCCTAAACCCAATCATTATCTTTGATTTATTATTGAACCATTAATGTTAGCAACTATTGGCATGTGTCCTTCCCAAATCTTCCCTATGGGGGAAGACTCAATAAGTATTCTAATCATTTCAACCACCTTGGGATGCATCTTTCCCTTGTGTTTATCCTTTCTTGGGGTCACCATTCTATTATCATTATCTTTGATCACATGGATTTTGACTTGGTTAATAACAAGATGATTTATGTTTCTTTTTATTTTTCTATTTATGTGTTTGTTTGTGTACTTATTTACCTATTTATTTGCATTTATTATTTTTGCCTTGGCTTAGTAAATTGTGCTAATTAGGTCATCATCATGGTGTTCCTTTTCATGCACTTGTACTTGATTCTATCCATTAGTATACATCAACATTATCATCATGGTTTTTATCATTGGTGTGTTGTTTCCATCTATCTATTAGATTGGGGGTCAGTCCTTATGCACATTATGGCCAAGTCATCATGGTATTTTACATCATGATGCATACCATCATGTGATACATTAAAAACTAGATGTTCAAATTTTATATATCAATGTTACACCGAAATCATCTCTTCAAGCACGATTTACCTATCTAATGCATGATCAAGATGGCATTTCATTTTTCTATAAACACATCACTAGACAAAAATTGAAACAAACATGGCTATTTCGATGTTAATTAAGGACATGTATCTTTGAATAAGCATGTAGTAACAAATTCATAAACATTGGTCCATCATTATTCTCATCCATTTTCTCCCATTTATTGGAAGAACTACATTGGCCTAAGGTCCCTATGGACTATGTAGGGAGCACTCAATACCAACTAGTTTTTGAGGTCAGCTTGGACACCCTTGTTTCATTCTTATTAACATCCATATTATTCCAATCCAATCACATCATTCTTCAATCATTATTATGTTCTTCCAATCATATATTTCGTTACCATTGTGTATTCTCATGTGCATGGAATTTTTGGCTTCTTCATTATTTGAAAAATCATCATACCATTGCACTTGCATTTGATCCTTTCATCTCATCTTTAAACTATACAATAGGTTAAATCCTTGAGATATGTTCTTTAATCTGCCCTACTAGGGAAAAATAATTAGACCAATTAATGATCACAACCACCCTAATGGGGTAAATCATTTAAATCAATAATCAAATCTTTCCTATTGGGTCAAATCATTAGTCAATTAGTCTATCTTTATTCTAATTCCAAGATCTATAACATTCATCCTTTTTGGGCAAATCAAAGTATACAACTTATTTTGGGATAGATCATTCCATAAGCTTGTAACTTTCACCCTATTTGGGGTATGTCAAAGTGTGCCACTTATTTTAGGATGCATCCTTCACACTTACCCTCATCTTGGGGCCAATTAAATTTTATTTTATTCATCAGTATAAATCAATGCATGTAATCATTGGATCATATGGATTAATCTCATCCATGGGTTAATGTCACTTTTCTTCTTTTCCATTTTCTTATTTTTAGGGCCTATCCATTAATCTTATTTTTAAAACACTCCCTCGAGGGGCATCATGGGTGTCCCAAACATTGTTTGGGCCACCATTGTGAATTCATTTTTAGTAAATTGAACAAGATTCAACAAAAAATGAACACATCATTATTCAAGAATTATCAAATCATTTTAATTGACTTTTTCATTATTTGAAAAGATGTTGCTTCACTTGTGTCTCAAAACACCTTCTCAAATAGGGTAAAGATGTTGCTTCTTGTTAGTTTATTCATTTCATTGACCTTGCCCAACTGAGGTAGTAGGCTTAAAATGTTTTTTATTGTTTTTTGTTATTAAATTTATCCAATAAAAAATAGAATAACTTATTTTTTAATCCTATTTCACATCTACCACCAAGAAATTTGAGCAACTGAAGGAGGCATTTTTACACCACTTTGTTTTTGGTTGACCTATAGTTTTAAAATACCTCTATTATTGAATGTGATGTGTCAAGATATGAAAAGGGGTATTACTCATGTATGAAGGGTGAACTATTGCATTTGAGAGTCTCTAGTTGAAGGGTAAGAATTTATGAAAGCTTATGTATGAGAAACATATTATTGTTATTATTTATGTAATCAAATAATGAAGAACTTATCCTAGGTAAACACTTTAAGTTGAAGACTAATTGTGATAGTCTAAAATGATTCTTAAACTAAATGTTTTAATCTAAATAATAATAAAATGGGGTGATCAAAATGTTGGGATATGACTTTAAAATAATATATAATAAAGGAAAGGATAATGTAGAAGTAGATGCACTATCTAAGAGGTATGAATCTATAGAGGCATTGTTATGTGAAATATCAATATGGAATGAAGATTGAGTGGATGAGTCAAGATCAAAATGAAAGAATGACATTGATATACACAATATAATTTAGAAGCTCTATAAATATTATAGTGTCTTAAACAAAATTGAATGGAAAGATAATTCCTTATAATATACAGATAGATAGTACCTATGTAATAATTCTTCCCTCAAGCACAAGATCCTTACAAAGATCCATGCATTCTCTAATAAGGGACACTAATGATTTTTGAAAAATTATCATAAAAACAACTAATATTTCTTTTCTAAAATGCTCAAGGGGGATATCCATAATTTTTTGGTTGAATGCATGGTGTGTCAGATAAACATTGGTGAGATAATTAAGACCACATGTCTTCTACAACCCTCATTTATTCCTAGATAAATAAGGGAATATGTTTCCATGGATTTCATAACATGGTTGATTACATCAAAATGTAAAAAATTTGTCATGGTAATCATGGACAAGTTAAAAAATATGCCCATTTTTGTGCCTCATAGTATTTATAGATAATACAATGGCAATTTCTTTTCTAATATAGCTCGAAAGCTACATGGTACCCCAAAGATGATAGTAAGTGATCATGATATTATCTTTATCATTAATTTTTGGATTGAATTATTATCATGTTTGGGTACTATTGACTATTTTGACCAAAAGTCAAAATAAGTCAACCCCTTATATTATAAAACTTGTGTAGGGGTATATTAGGGTCTTATAGGGTGTATTATTATCCTATAAATGTCCTTTTATGTGTCATTAATTTTGTCATAGCCACTTTTAGTCCTTAGATAATCTATGTCGTGTTAGGCATCATTTATTAAAGTTTAAATGGTTTCCCTAGAAGGACAAGGTGTCCAATGTGTTTTTTCAATGTCCTTTATGTTAGATCCTTGTTAGATATGTTAGTCTTAACTGAAAACTTGTAGGTACTACATTAAAATGAAAAAAATAGTTGGAAAATGGAGGAAGTTTTGGAAAATATACATCTTTTACAAGAGTTATGGAATGTGTGGAAGGCTCTAAGTTGTCCCTTAAAATCCACTTAACTCACTTATATAATTGGTTATCTTTTAAAACCCTAAAAATATCATAAAACTATTATAATCCTCCATCACTCTTCCTTACATGTTAGAAAGGTCAGTCAGTTTTCTAATGGTATGGACAACCAGAGTTGAATTAGGCAATGATCTTATAGGGTTATAGAACTCATTATGCACTTCAAATACATAACAAGATTTTCAATATTTATTACTTATTGTCTATGAACCATTTCTTAGATGTTTATTTCCTTTTTTTTACTTGCTCATTCCCACACCCTACAAGTTTTTTATCTATTTGAGTTAGTTCATATAAACCAAGTATTATAACTTGTGTTAAAGAGTGTGGACATCCTTCTCATACGGTTACCAACTCATTTTACACATGTGGGATGAAAGAGGAAAGCAAAATGATCTCATTTTGCTAGTAAAGAACACTATCACAGTCTAAAAACAAGTTTCCATAAGAAGTGGTGTTCCTTCTCATGTTTTGGATTCCATATCAAAGGTGTGTTAATGTTTCATGATCCTCATGTCATGGTGATCAAATTAATTTTAAAAAATCGGTCTCAAGATTAGCACTTGGTGAGAAAACATAGTCATAATCCAATATAGTTAGTTTCCTATAGACATCTAGCTACAAGAAGGTAAAAGAGGAACCTTGCAAGTCATGATGGTTAGGCATACGGTTTTCAAAGTGTTTAGATATCTCCTAAGGTGGAAATGATATATTTAATCTATCTAATGATGGTTTGAGTTTGGTTGAGATAACATATTCTTTTATATACAATTTAATCTAGTTTACTATTGATGTGCACCTACAAGTGGTCCACATAGGAGTGAACATTGGAGGTTAGGTGTTTAAAACTTGTTTGAACCTTCCTTGAGGTCTTGAAGCATTAAAGAGTACCATAAAAATCATGTTGGGGTCAAAAGGTGGTAGGTAGGCTTGAGAATCATGTTTATATGTGAAGGAAGTGATTTAAGGGACATATTATCTTAAAGTCTCTAAAATAGGGGTTTTATATTTCTTCTAACCCTTCCATAGTAAAACATATAAGGTCTAAACTAGTCTAATGGTTTTAATTATGTAACCTAGGTATAGGGGTAATGAGTTGACATGATAAGTGGTTATTTTGCCAAAGTGGGGGTGATGTAAGGATGATTTCTAATTCAATCAACATTCCACTATATACACTTAGTTATCTACACTATCATTGAGGCTTAAATAGTCTTTTCAATGTAATATGACATAATAGTGGCATACTTTCAAGCCAAGTGATGTTATGTGAGTCAAAATGATGTTATCCCTCCAATAGTAATAAAAATGGTTGATTTTCAATGCCTAATGAAAATCATCACCTAAAAGGGTTCTTTTGTCCTCAAAAGTACACCTACAGGTTGATGTAAGATTGGTAACATATGACAACATGATAGTTGAGTGTTAGTTTCAAACACTAGGCATGTTATGATTATGTTTCACCAACTCAATGAGATAAAATACTTTTAATAAAACCTAAGAATGAAATATACTATGTATGACATCCTACAGGGGTCTCTATGGCCTAAAAAATAGCCACCTACAACCTGTTATGGAGGAGAGACCCATCCATACAAGTATGCTAGAAAGGTTTGGACACAAAACCTAATACATGATATGAGGAGAGTCCAAACAATTGAGAATAGGAACTTGAAGAGTGAAATGAGATATTTTAAAATGAAATACAGGGTCTAACATGAAATCTTCACCTACAGGCACATCATTTACCTCAATGTATACCTATAGTAACATAATCTACTATAGTAGACTTGACTATGCCTAGTCAAGTAAAGAAAGATGAATTGAGGAGAATACAATGAATGATGATGAATTTAGATGTTGTAATAGGTTCAATATGGAGATGACCATATCATTTAACACTTTGGATAAGGATCAATCTCCAAATTTCAACATACAACCATAATGACATTCTATGGACAGTCAGTAGGTTTAAGGAGTCTGTCTTAGAGTTTAAGAGAGTTTAAAGGTACTATAAGTGTGACCCAAATATTAAAATTGGTATAGAATAACCTCATGACCTAATTTATATCCTCATATATTTACATTTTTTGAGAAGATAGGGGAAGTTCCCATTATGCTATCTCAGACAGAGGGCCCTCCTAGAGGGATAAAACTATAGGTTGGGTGAGTGAACAATGAAAGAATGAGTTGGGAGCTATTAAAACACTACAAGGAGGATGTGAAAATTATTAGTTAAGGTGGAAAAATATGTATATGTCCATAAAAAATAAAATTGACATCCAATGGTGACATAAACCCACAAAAGTACAGTCAAGCCTATTAGGCCTTGACTAGGCCTAAAGCTCTAAGGGGAACTCAATCTCATTCCCAAGGTAAGATAAACCTTCCCATACACTTAATTATCTTAAAATTGAGGTATAAGGTTGTCTATAGCTTTTAATTTGTAGAGTAAATCATGAGAAAGTCATTTTTTGGTGTAAGAACAACTTAAGGTACACATATTACAAAGAAGGGTTCAAGA
Organism: Torreya grandis; assembly: GCA_037957365.1. NCBI lineage: Eukaryota > Viridiplantae > Streptophyta > Pinopsida > Cupressales > Taxaceae > Torreya > Torreya grandis. The sequence continues at coordinate 5,538,138 of JARHVA010000239.1, read as the reverse complement.
GGCTAATTTTAAAAGCTCACACTAGTACAAAATGTTTTCATGGAGACCCAAAAACTTGTGAATATTTAAAATAGGTATTTAAATTAAATTTAAAAATATTTTTTCATATATTTAACGTCTAACTTTTATGAACAATCGTTAAGGGTCAAAATCACCTAAAACCCTCCAAAACCCTTGTTTTTGACCTGATTGGAAAGATAAGGAAGAACATGCATCTAGATGAGCTATTTTGGTCAAGAAAGTTTTTTTTACTTGCAAATAAATCCCTTAGGATCCTTCCCATCATATTTATTGGTACCCTACTTATATGAATAAGGTACCTAATAGGATTTTTTGATAGATTTTATGGTTTTTATGAGTTAAAAGGAGAGTTGAAGGATAAGAATAAATTGGGAAGGTCCATTAGGACCTAATATAACTCTTAATTCCCATTATTTTCTTTATAAAAGCACACAAAATATTCTACAATATCCTTCACTTTAGGCAATTTGTGGAAGACAATCAGAATGGGGAGTGACCACCAAGTGAGAAAGTGATAAGTCTAATTAGGAGGCCTTTTAAGGTATACCTAATGAATTTAGGGGAAATAAGAATCTTGATAGGTGTCTTATCACCCCTTTCATGGATTGGATTGAACAATTGATGAAAATTTAATTTCCAAATGTGAAGATAGGCTTGTAAAGTTAGTGATGGTGACTATAGATGATGAGAAAACTTGTTTAGAAGAAGACCAAGATTTAGGGATACATCTAATGCATTTTTTAGACTATTTATAACCTCCACTTTACATTTCATATGTTTCAACTATTCTTAGTCTACTTTGGAGCACTAAAGAGAGGATTAATGATGAAAGTAGTTTCCAAGAAGGCAGTTAAAGGGTCATATGCCAAGTTTGAGGAGTTTCCATGCTTTAGAGGGACATTTTTCCAGTGACACCTTTCATGGTCTATTTAATAATCCATTATTATATAACATATCTGATAATCATGCCTTAAAAATTGTCATTGTGACCTTTGAGATCTACTTCTCTCTGTCCTCTCACACATTCTATAAATGCTAGCCATTCTAGCTCTTAATTTCTAATTCCACACCTGGTATGGAAAAGCCCTACTAGTTTGATGTTGTAATTTTAATTTAAATAAGATTTTAAATCTTTCTTTGAGTTAAAAAACATCTTATCTAAGTGTGTGAAGTGATGTATGATGAGGTCTAGTGATAAGCTTTTATCCTTGCTTCTCTTTATCCTCTCATGTTTGGTGCCAGAAGTTCTCATTCCAATAGGTCATATAGAGTGTAGCTAGTGTCTTTGAATCCCTTCAAGTGTAAAAGTAACCTTAGTGTCTATAACTAACCTTTGGTCCACTTACCGTGAGTAGTCTCATGCATATCACCTTTATATTTGAAATACTAATGCTAGAGTATTATAGGACTTTGAAGCTAGTGTTGTAGGTCATATCTCCTAGTGTAGGAGTATGATTATCTTGTGAATATCTTTATGGTGTACATGTTGACAAAAATTTTAATTTTATTAAAACTAGGTAAACCCCTTTAAATTGAAACTTTTCAAATTTTGCCATATGTCTAATAGGGTCTCATGTGTGTCTAAACATCTCACCTATCCTTGCTCTAATCTTGTTGTAAGTCCATCTTCCTTATACTTACCTAGTCAAACTAAGTCAACTCTATTAAAACATGGTTAAAGGATCAAATTATTATATAAATTTCCTAATATGGTCATTGAGGTATTTTAAGGTTTTCCTAAGTCATAAATTTTTCCTTTGCCATGCTTCATATGTAAAAAAATGTCATTTGGTCACATTTTTGCCTCATTAAATGACTTGTATAGATTTATTAAACAAGAATATTTGTCACCAAGTAGATTTATAATGTGAATGGGGTTAAAATATGTCTATAAGTAGTCATAGGTTGTTAAGAAGTAGTTTCATGCACAAAACTAGGGAGTTTCCCTTAAAAATATGATCTTAATGGCACTTGTATGGATTTGATGAGCTCACTTTCAAGTGAAAACATGGTAAAAGTGTCTCTTGTCATACCTAAGGTATTCACTATGCCTTGTGTGAAAAAATAAAGTTAGATAAATCAAATTTTGCTTCTACTCCTTTTTTGCCTTCTTAAGCAAAAAAGAGTCAACTTTTGATGTTTGGTACAGTCCGTATAGATGGAGTTGGAAGGAGTGATCTTAGGAGATGGAAGGGGTATTAGTATAATTAAAATCCATGGAAATAAGTTTGATTTTCATGGATCCTCCTTTATGAACCATTGATAATAAGCTAGGTAGCTTTTTATGCTCTTGCATCCATGAGGGGTCCCTGTTTGAGCTTGTTTCAAAATATTTTACTTTGGTTTGATATTGTTGGTTGTTTCATGTGTTTCTAAAGACCTATAAATTTTTTTTCCAATATTATATTGGTTTTGGATATCTTAATAATTCAATAAGCCTCTTTTAGGCTTATTTGTGCTTGTAAATTGATTCTTTCACACCTATAGTTGTCTCAAACAGAGCTATAGAGATTTGTACAGAGTTATGGGTGACAAGTACTAGCCTCCATGAGTTGTGAAGAAATTTGATATCCTGATGAACTTTATTTATTCCTTTGGTATCCCAATATGTGTTGAGAAATCATTAAAAATAAGCAATCTAGTTTTTGGAACCATTTTCCCTAAAATGGCAGAACAAAGGGCTCTATGTTTTTTAGCAATATTGGAAAAGTATGAGAGATGATTTATTGTTAAACCTTAAGAGATCCATCTAATATCTAGACCATTAGGGTATCTTATTTCAAGAAAGGGAAATCAGAGAGTTCAAGAGACATAAGTTTGGAGACATTGAAGTAATGTTTTCACTCACTAAAATTGCTCTGTGTTATCTATAAGAATAAGCTCCAAATGACTCTCAAGGTGACAATATGTAAATAATTTCCACCATACTAAGTGATTTATAGAAAGTGATATCACACAAATTTTTCAAATACCATCTAAAATAAGTTTAAGGAAAGTGGGAAAATAATGGTCCAAATCTAAAGAGGCTCAAGCAACCTACATGTCTCCTTTTCCATATAATGAAACACCTATAGTTGGGGACTTCACCTTGGGATAAAGATTGACATTTTTAGGTTATTGATAACATAGATGGGATAGAAAATATCTAAAAAAGTATTAAATATCACTTTGGTAAGATTAGGAGAGATGGGACAGATATGAGTCAAAGGTCTAGAAACATAGAGACCTATAGGTACACTTAGGCCTAGAAAATGGCCATCTACAGGTTTGTTTAGAAAACACTTGTAGTTTGTAAGAAAAATATGACATGGATACTTCCATTAAGACTAAAAAACATCATTTATTCAATTAATTACATAATTGAGACACTAATATGCATGTTACAAGTCTCAAAATTACAAGAGACTCACCTACAAACCTCCTTCAAGCATAATTTAAACACTTACAACCAGGCAAATCAATGAGTCAGTTTGAGATGTTGGAGTGATGGTAAGTGATAAGGATGAAATAAGGAGTTTCAAATCAATTATAATGGATATAAAAGGATTATATAGACCTTTATCAATGCATTCAAAGTTTATATATCTTATTAAGGCCCTAACACCATATATAACCCTATATATAGAGATACAGGTAGTAAGTTAAGAATAAGGTTTTCTTTGTGCTAAAGGAGAATGTGTTTGAGGAATTTTGGAATATAAAAGATATAAAAGTGACCTTATGGGTCTATTTATAGGTTTTTAAAAACTATTTAACCTTGTTTCATGACAAACACCCCTTTAAGGCAAAACACAGTTGATTGTGTTATCTCAGGCAATAGATAGTAAATGGAAAGGAGGTGACTTTAGTGTAAATAGGACTTGAACATGGAAAACATGAATATGAATCATCAAAAAATATATTTATAACTTCAAGGATACTTTTAAATCATCCCAAATACCTATTTCACGAAAATTGCACTTGGAAGTATACCAAACAGGGGAAAACATAGTCAAGGCAAATGTGTTTAGTTGTAGCTAGGGTTGCATGGGAGAAGGTTCATAGTGATACAAAGTTGTGAATTATTTATAAACATCTAGACCATGATTTTTAAACCTTTACGGAACTCTCACTAGTTCAAATTAACCTAAAATGATCCCAAAAGCAAGCAAACACAATCCTTATGCCTTGCCTATATATAGTCTGCCTTAGAAAACTTAGTCTTTGTTTTTGAGGTTTTTTTAGGGTCAAGTGACTGAATTAGGAGATAAAAATTGGTAAATATCACCCTTAACACTTTTATAATCCTATAAAATTATTTTTTTGTGATGAAAATAGGGGAATTTCCCCCCATTTTGTTTCAGATAGGGGGCACTCCCTTAGACTCATAAGTAGGTAGTCTTGAGAGATGAGGATGAAACATGATCCAAAATCCAAGATAACACTTCAATATAGTTTTTGGAGTTTTAAAACACATATTAAAACATGGGAAACCAATTAGGAAGGTTTGAAAATAAACAGGGTAGTCTAAACTAAAAGAGTTGTAGATAGGGTAGTTAAGCAAGGTGCAAGCCTAACCACAAATGAGAGATCAATTTTAGTTCTAGCCTTGGGAAAGACTTAAAATGATTTGGAGTAAATTAATGGAGGTAATAATTATGTGTTTAATCTATCTCATAGGTATGGAAGGTCAAGAAAGGGTCTGAGCCATAAAGTTTGTAGGTAAAGCCTACTAGACCTAATATAAGGCCTAATGCCTAGAAGTAGTCCTATCACCTTTTGGACTGAACAAACATTGAGACCTATTATATCACCTTATTGAGTATATAAAATGGTTTATAAGCCTTAAAATTTTAGATATTTTCACCAAGAATCCATTTCTTGGCTTGAAAGCATCCATGCCATGCAAAATTCTTAAAAATGACTTGAATGACAAATTTGAAATGCTTGTATCTCCCATGATGCTTTGCATGGAGAGTCAAGGCATTTGGGGATGTTATAAATGGTACCTAAGAATTCATTAATGTAATTTTTTAAGATTAAAAACATACCATTTCTATAAACAAATCCTAAGACCTAGAATGACTCTAAACCCTCACAAAACCCTCTCTAAGGACCTGACTAAGAAGATGTTGCAAATGAAGCATCCAAATGACATGAGTTGGACATGAAACTATTTTGAGGTGAAATAAGACTCTTCAAGGATCCTCCCCATGTAATTAAATTTTATTACACCTATATGGATAGTGTGAAATAGGGTTTTATTTAAAAAAAATTGTGTTTCATAAGTATGGAGAAGCTTCAAATGATGAAACTAGTTTTATGAGAGAGATTGGGACATTTTACAGGTATCCATGTTCATATATTAAGGTATCTAATCTCCCAAGTGTGTCTTGTATCCTCTTCATCTTAGCTATTCTAGTGAGAAAATAATGAACACTTAGTGAAAATGAATAAAACTCTAATTGGAAATCCTTTTAAGGATTGATTCATGAAACTAATGACATGGACACTCTTGAAAAGTGTCATTCCTCCTTTTTCATGGATTATGTTGAAGAATTGGAATAATTTTGTGTGCCAAGTGTGAGAGTTACATGAGGAGTTATTTGTAACTATTACAGATGATTGCTCAGGGCTAGAAGGATATAAATGGTTTGAGATAATTCCAATGCATGTAGAGGCTTGTTAGTAACCCCTCCCCCTTAGATTAATAATCATACTTGACCCTATTTAGTGGTGAGGTATTTTAGTGAAGGAAAATCATGAAGATAGTTTCATGTGCAAGCAAAAGAAAATCTGTGCCACATTTAGAGGAGTTAGACAAGTTTGAGAGACATTTGTCCTTATTTTCCTTAAAATACCTATCTCATGACTAATTCCATGATATTGTAACTCATTCTCCTTACTTGATAAGTGTCTTAGTGACTCTTGAGCTTCATCTTCCCTCTCTTCTCTCATATTTGTTATATATACTAGCCTTTTTGGCTATTGTATGGATCTCTTCACCTAAGTATGGCAAATCCCTGCTCAATTTTTAACTTGAACTAATAAATAATATATTTTTTACCTAATTCATGATTTTATTAAGTGCATGTTATGGTTATGGTCTTGTACAAGTGTATTTTTCTTACCTTGATATGTTATCCTTCCTAGTGCCTTGTGTAGTTTGAAACCTTTCTTTTATAGGTCAAAAAGAAGTGTCTAATGTGGATTCTAAGTATAGTGAGTAGCCTATTCATTAGTGTTTCTATGAGACTTAGTGTCTAATTCCTCCTAACCTAGACTCTCTTCAAGATCCCATGCTTGAAACATTGATGTAGGAGAAGGGATTTCAGTTTGATGGATGAAGTATATATGTAGTTTCCCTTTTGGTTCCAAGTACATTGCAAGTGGTGTGACTAGACCATATATTTGGTGCATCACCTCCTTATCTAGGTTTATTTTAGGCTTATTAAACCTTTATCTCATAAATGAAAGGGTGCTTGTGGTGTGTGGAAGTGGTACATCAAGGGAACTAGCCCTAATCTAGAGACTCACCTCAAATTTGGGTCATCCAAAGCTTTGAGGTGTTTCCATTGTGCCACTTAAATGAGGAGAGACTTTTTATCTCATCAAGGGGTGAGATTTCAAGTAACAATAGTTTTTGGCACACTTAGTGAGACTCAAATATTCCATTCATCGAGGAGTTTTAGTGTTCTCTTCAAGATATCATCCTTGAGATGTTATTCCACTAAACACCAATGGTAACTCCAAGTATAAATCTACTAGTCAAGTAGTCTAGGTACTCTAGTTGAAGTTGTTTCTTATTTTATACACTTCTCATGAATGATTCATGGATAATTTTGATGTTGAATTTGTCTTAATTCAAGTTAGTGAGACATATCCATCTTTGCCCATCCCTTATCAATATAAACAAGTCCTTAGTTAGTCTTGTCTATCCCAATATGACCATATTCAACCCTACTATGATTTGTATCTATCCTATTTATAGCCTTCCCAAGCTTATGTTTCGCCTGGTTCACCTAGTTCTTCACCAAATTAGTCCATTACAATTTTTAAGAAGACTCTCATTGGCTATAAGGAATATATGATAAACCTTGATATTATAAATGGTTATGGTCAATTCATCCCTAGTGATTGTGTCAAGAGTGTGAAGGATGCTTTAGAACTAGTCAAGAGAAAATGGATTACCATTGAGAGATCTAATAAGCAGGGCCTTACAGGTGAAATGCTTGATTCTTGTGGTCTAATTTTTCACATAAAAGAGAGGTTGAAATCTCATGAACCAGATCAATATTGGAATCTACAATACACCCCACACGAACCTTTAAGTGTGTCAACTATTCCTATTCAAAATACTAATCCAATCGTACTTCAAAATACCCCAAATCCTTCATGCATTACCTAAAGTTTCCTTCTTGGAAGTCCATCCAAGAGAGAAACCAAAGGAAGAGGGACACCACCGTTGGAGAAGATTTTGAGAGAAGGTTGATATTGGAGACTCATCTTGACAAGGAGATTGAGTTGGTAAAAAAAAATTGATACAATCCATCATGGCAACATAAAATGAAGTTTCTAAGTGTGGCATTCATCTATTTACATCTCAGCCGCATGAAGAACTCTCTAAGCCTAGTTTTCCAAGATGGAAAGAAGTAGTGGTAGCTTTTGACAAGAAGAAAAAGGAATGTCTAAGTGGAGAAGTTGGAAGTGTAGAGAAGTATAAACCTACTCAACTCCCTCCTATCCCTCCTTGAGAATACTTTTGACCTTCATCTCAACTTCCTTTTACTTCCTTTCCCAATGAATATCCTATTTCCTCCCAAGAGAAGCTATTTCAATAAAGTCTTGACAAAATAATTAAGGAGTTGGAACTCAAAATGTAGAATATCTCATTTATTCAAGGGAATATTGAAGCCAATGAAGTCATTAAACTTAATTTGGATCATTTGATTGAGGGGAAATCAGATTCTAATGATAAGGAATACTTTACTCCTTGGAAGCCTTCTTGGGCTAAAGTTATTGGTTTTGAGATGCCTAGTATTGACACCACTAAGAGGGATAAAGAGATGGAAATTTCAGATTTGTTGAGGATGAAGAGGAGCTGAATTCTTGTGAGGAAACATCATATTATGATGATAATGAAGATGAAATTCCTTGTGTTCAGGAAGAAACCTTGGAAGAGGTTCTTTTGGATCCAAAGAAGAAGGGGAAGAAGTTCCTGTTATTGTTCCCCTTCATGATGCTAATAAAAAAGAGGATGATGACTTGTGGTAGAAATTTGAAGACATTTGCAATGAATTTGATTGTTTCATGGGGTGCACAATTCCCTTGGAGCTGACTATAAGAAATGGTAAGCAAGATGATATGTTTCAAGAAGAAGACATGTGGCACACATATATGCAAATGTTCAAATAATATGAAGATAGCGAGAAGGCAAGAATTCTAAGAAAATAAACCCAAGATTTTGAGGACAAAGTAGGTGTTGAGAAGTATTACCATCAAGAGAGTCTAAATCGTGATGGCTATGAGTCTTTTGAAAATGGTTTGAAGATTCATTCTAGAACCACATGTGAACCTACTCCTACAAACATCAAGAAAGAGTTTGAATAAGAAACACTCCTATAATTCCATGATACAAGACTTCTTGAAGGGTTTGAAGAGGTTGTAAAAAAAGAGAAAAGTAATGAAACTTTTCAAGAGGATAAAGACATTCAAGAAGTTATTCCATTCATAGAAATGTAAATCTACCATGATGAGACAAAGGAATAGTAGTATGAGGCACCTTCCTAAGGTCAAGAAGAGTTCATATACCTTGGATACTTGTTTGAGATGACTCCATCACAAGACATGCCAAGCCAAGGAGCAAGAAAGGAGCATGCATAATCTAGTACTACATCCAAAAGGAAACATGTTTAGCACCCTCATTCATCTCATGAAGAAGGAGATTCAAGATAATTTATTTTTTATCCTATAAGGGAGGTATGTTTTGTTAGATGTACATAATTCAATTGTTTTCTATTGTGTCTTATGTTCCCTAAGTGCTTAGTAGCATAAGTGTGCATTTGCTTTGTGTATTTGCTTGGTCTTGATATGTATTATCTTTTCTTTGTGTGTTTTGAGGTCATTAAATTATCTTGTTGGTCAATTCAAGGTTTTATATTTTTATTTTTAGAGTGAATTTGACTCCCTTGGCCGAATGGATAAGATAAGACTACTGGTCCTTAACATAGGAAAGCATGTTACTCCTAGAATTGCCAAAAGTGTTGACCAAATTTTAATTTTAGTCAAATTAGGTCAACCTCTACATATTGAAACTTTTAAAAGTTTCCCATATGTCTAATATGGTCTCATGTGTGTCTAAACATCTCACCTATCCTTGCTCTAATCTTGGTGTAAGCTTATCTTTCCTTATACACCTAATCAACCCAAGTCACCTTTGGTCAAACATGGTCAAAGGATTAAATTATTCTATAAATGTCATAATATGGTCATTGAGGTGTTTTAAGGTGTTCCTAGGTCATAAATTTGTCCTTTACCATGCTTCATATGCAAAAATGCCATTTGGTCACATTTTTCCTCATTAAATGACTTGTATGGATTTTTCAAACAAGAATATTGAAAAAAAGAGAAATTTTAATACATGGATGGGGTAAAAATATGTCATAAATTAGTTAGATTCAATTAATAATTAGTTTCATGCAAAAAAATAGGGAGTTTCCTTTAAAAATAGTCTCTTAATGGCACTTGTATAGATTTGGGAGCTCACTTTCAGGAGAAAACATGGGGAAAGGGTATCTTGGGATCCTTAAGTATTACCTATGCTTGGTGTGTGGAAATAAAGTCATAGAAATAAAATTTTGATTATGTTCCTTTTTTGCCTTCACAAGCCAAGAAGAGTCAACTTTGGATGCTTGGTATAGTCTATACAAATGGAGTTGGAGGGAGTGATCTTAGGAGTTGAAATGGGTATTATTCTAATTCAAATTCATGGAAATAAGTTTGAGTTTCATGGCTCCTCATTTATGAACCATTGCTAAGAAACTAGGTAACTTTTTATGCTCTTGCATCCATGAGGAGTCCTTATCTAATCTTGTTTTAGAATATTTTGCTTTGCTTTGACATTGTTGGTTATTTTATGTGTTGTTCAGGACCTCTCCATAGTTTTTCCAATGTTATATTTTTTTTATATATCTCAATAATTCAAGAAGCCTCTTCTAGGCTTAGTTATGCCTGTAAACTAATTCTATCACACCTATAGTTGTCTCAGATAGAGTTATAGAGATTTGTACAAAGTTGTGGGTGATAATTAATGGCCTCCATGAGTTGTGAATCAAGTTGATACCCTAATTAACTTGATTTATTCCTTTGGTATCCCACTATGTGTTGAGAAACCATTCAAAATAGGTAATCTAGTTTTTGGAACCATTTTCCCTAAAATGGTAGAACACAGGTCTCTATGTTTTTTAGGAATATTGGATAGGTATGAGATATGATTTTTTGTTAAACCTTAATAGCTCCATCTGATAGCCATACCATGATGGTATCCTCTTATAATAAAGGTAAATTAGATAGTTCAATAGACATAATTTTGGAGACCCTGAAGTTATGCTTTCACTAATTGAAATTGCTCAATGTTATCTACAAGAATAAGCTCCAAATGACTCTCAAGGTGACAATATGTAAATAATTTCCACCATAATAAGTTATTTATATAAATTTATATCATAAAAAAAATTCAAATACCACCTAGAGGAAGTTTAAGGTAAGTGGGAAAATAATGGTCAAAATCTAAAGAGGCTCAAGCAACCTACAACTCTCCTTTTTTTTACAATGAAGCACCTACAGTTGGGGACTTCACCTTGGGATAGATCTTGACATTTATAGGTGATTGATAACATATATGGGATATAAAATAGAATTAAAATGTTTCAAGATCACTTTGGTAATCTTAGGAGATATGGGATAGAGATGAGTCAGAGGTATAGACCTATAGGTACACTCAGGCCTAAAAATGGTCATCTATAGGTTTGTTTAGAAAACACCTACAGGTTGCAAGAAACCTATGACATGGATATTTACACTAAGATTCCCACACATCATGTATGCATTAAATGACCTAAGTGATACCCTAAGATACATGTTCAAGGTATTATAAGGACAAGACTCTCACCTACATACCTCCTTCAAGCATAATTTTGACACTTACAACTAGGTAGACCAGTGAGCTAGTTTGAAGATGTTGGAGTGATGGTAAGTGATAAAGATGAGATAGGGAGTTTAAACAAATTATAATGGATATAAAATTATTATATATACCATTTTCAATGCTTTCCAAACTTCTATAGCTTATTAAGGCCCTAACACCATTTACAACCCTGTATATAGAGATATAAATAATGAGTTAAGACTAAGGTTTTCTTGGTGTTAAAGGAGACTATGTTTGAGGAAGTTTGGAATATAAAAGATATAAAAGTGACCCTAGTCAGATCTTGATAGGTTTGTAAACACTATTTAACCTTGCTTCATGACAAACACCCCTTCAAGGTATACTATAGTTGACTATGTTATCTCAGGCAACAAACAGTAAATAGAAAGGTGTCTTTAGTGTAAATAGGACTTGAGCATGGACCACATGAATATAAATAATCACAAAAGATATTGAGAACTTCATGGATACTTTAAAATCATCCCAAATACCTATTTCATGAAAATTGAACTTGGAAGTATACCAAATAGGTGAAAACACAGTCAAAGCAAATGTGTTCAGTTGTAGCTAAGGGTGCATGGGAAATGGTTCATAGTGATACAAAGTGGTTAATTATTTTTAACATATAAACCATGATGATTTCACCCTATAGGCACTCTCACTAGTTAAAATTCACCTAAAAAGAGCCCAAAAGCAAGCAAACACAATCCTTATCTCCTGCCTACATACAATCTACCTTGGAAAACTCAATATTGGTTTTTGAGGTTTTTTGAGGGTAAAATGACTGAGTTAGGAGATAAAAATTGGTACAAATCACCATTTCCACTTATATAAGCCCATACAATGTTTTTTTTGTCTTAGATAAGGGGCACTCCCTTAGGCTCATAAGTAGGCAGTCTTGAGAGATGAGGATAAAACATGAACCAAAAGCCAAGAGAACACTTAAAGAGATTTTTTAGAGTTGAAAAAAACATATTAAAACATGGGAAACCAAGTAGGAAGGTTTGAAACTAAATAGGGCAGTCTAAGCTACAAGAGTCATAGATAGGCCTATTAGGCAAGGTGCATGCCTAACCTTAAATGAGAGATCACTTTTATTTCTAGGGAAATAATTAAAATGCTTTGGATCACATTAATAGAGGTAATAATTATGGGTTTAACCTATTTTATAAGTATAAAAGGTCAACAAAGTGACTAAGCCATAATTTTTTTAGGTAAAGCCTACTAGACCTGATATAAGGCCTAATGTCTAGAAGTATTCCTATCACCTTTTGGAATGAATAGACATTGATACCTATTGGATGACATTATTGGAGTATATATATATAGGTGTTTAATCCTTCACTTTGTAGATAGGTTCACCAAGAAGCCATTTCTTAGCTTGAAGGCACCCAGACCATGTAAAATGCTAAAAAATGACTCAAATGGAAAATTTGAAATTTTTGTATCTCCCATAATGATTTTAATGGATATTCAAGGCATTTTGGGATGTTATAAAGGGTAACTAATAATCCATTAGTGATATTTTTTTAGATTCACAATGTGCCATTTCTATGAACAAATGTTATGACCTAGAATGACTCTAAACCCTCACAAAAACCTCTCTAAGGACTTGAGTGGGAAGATGTTTCAAATGAATCATCCAAATGACAAAAGTTGGTAATGAAAATATTTGGAGGTGATATGGGTATATTTAGGGCTCATCCCCATGTAATTGAGTTGTACTACACTTGTATGAATGGTGTACACCAAGGTTTTATTTGATAGATTTATGTGTTTTACAAGCATGGAGAAACTTTAGATGATGAAAAAAAAATTAGGAGAGATATTTGGACTTTTTATATGTCTCCATGTTCATATATTGAGGTATATAAACTCTTAAGTGTGTATACTATCTTCTTCATCTCAGCCAGTCTAGTGAGCAAATAGTGAACACTTAGTGAAAATGATGAAAACTCTAATTGGAAAGCCTTTTGAGGCTTGATTCATGAACCCAATGACATTTAAAATCTTAAAAAGTGTCATTCATCCTTTTTCATGGATTATATTGAATAATTAGAAGCATATTATGTGCTAAGTGTGAGAGGTGCATGAGAAGGAGTTATTTGTAATTGTTAGAGATGATTGTTTATGGCCAGAAGGATATGAATGGTTTGATATTATTAAAATTCATGTAGAGGGATTTTTATTAACCCCTAACTATCATATCAACCATAATACCTGACCATATTTAGTGGTGAGGTAGTTTAGTGAAGGCAAATCATGAGGACAATTTCATATAAAAGCGAAAGAGCATCTATGCTACATTTGGAGGAGTTAGACAAGTTTGAGAGAAATTTATACTTGTTTTCCTCTTAGGACCTATCTCATTCCTGATTTCATGATATTTTAACTCATTCTCCTTTCTTTAAAAGTGTATTAATGACTCTTGATCATTCACCTTCTCTGTCTTCTCTCACATTTGCTATATACTAGCCTTTTTGGCTATTGTATGGATCTCTCCACATGAGTATGGCAAATCCATACTCAATTTTTGCCTTGAACTAATAAATAATATTATTTTTACCTTATTCATGATTTTATTAAGTGTATTTTGTGGTTTTGGTCTTGTATAAGTATGTTGTTCTTATCTTGACATGTTACCCCTCCTAGTGCTTTGTGTAGTTTGAAATCTCTCTTTTACAGGTTAGCAAGAAGTGTCTAATGTGGATTGTAGGTATAGTGATTAGTCTACTAATTAGTATTTATATGATAAATATTATCTAAGTCCTCATAACATATACTCTTTTCAAGACCCCATGATTGAAACTTTGATGTAGAAGAAGGGATTTCAGTTTGATGGATGAAGTATATGTGTAGTTTCCCTTTTGGTTCCAAGTGCATTGAAAGTGGTGTGAGTAGACCATATATTTGGTGATTTACTTCCTTAGATATATTTATTTTAGGATTATTAACCCTTTTTATGATAAATTAAATTTTGGTGTGTGGAAGTGGTACATCAAGGGAACGAGCCCTAACCTAGAGACTCACCTCAAATTTGGGTCATCCATAGCCCTAAGGTGTTTCCATTGTGCCACTTAAATGAGGAGAGACTTTTTCATCTCCTCAAGGGGTGAAATTTAAAGTGAAAAAAAATAACACCCCCTTAGAATAGTTTACTTTCATGCATACTGCTACCTCTTTTCATCCAAGTAACCAATTAGTGTAGGTGATAAGCACTTAAAGGTCAATCTAGGTAGCTATCCCTTAAACCTAGAGGTCTACCTCTACTATAGGCAACCCATAAGCCTATATGTATTCCATTATTTCCCAACGTATTAGAGTAGGCTTTTAAAACCTCCACCAGGGTTTGTGATAATAGTTATGACATGCCTTGTGGGAGCATTTTCCTAAAGACAAGTTGTCAAGGTGAATGATGGTCTTGAAAACATCACAACTGCATATGGTATGCTACTTAGCATTTGGAAACTCCATTCAAGGTAAAATATAGTATTATATCATTATTTTCTTATATTTTTGTGCTCATAATTCATGTTCCTTACTAGCTCATCTTCTATTAGAGTTTTCAATGCTATCAATCCACCTCTTTAACCTAAACTTCCTTTTGAAGTTTAACATCCTTAGCCTATTCTTCCCTTTGAAGAGCAAGAGGAATTTTATAGCCAATAAGATACCAAGAGAGTGAAGAAGAAGTTGAAGAGAACATGGCTAGGTAGCATGCATTCCTAAACTTTAACACTAAAAATACAATCCACTTTGATGCATATGATGGTATTCCCCCTAATGATACAAAGAGTGTCCCTGCATTCAATGGTGAAGTCCATGTCACTCCTAGTGAGCACATTAGGGATTTATCAAACTTATATAGTTTTCACAATGTCACTAAGGGTAACATTACTAGTAGACTTCTTTCCATGTCCCTTAGAGGTAAATCACTTAACTGGTATAGGACCTTTCCCATTGGATGTATCACAATTTATAATGATTTTAGAGAGTTAATAACATGAAGCTTTGAAGACAAGAGTGATCACACATCACTCATCCATCAACTCAATGTGATTCAAAGAGCTCCTACAGGAGAAAATTTATGATTTTAATGAGAAATTCCAAATAAATTGGCACAGGTTACCTCCTCCCATGAGACCACCTATTAGCTTTATGTTTCCTACATATTTGAGGGCCATTAGAACTAACATAACCATCATGTTACAATCCATGGGTGGTTTCACCTTACCTAAAGCATATGACCTTTCCATTAGAGCTAAGAATGGACTCATACAAAATAGGAAATTACCTCCAAAAGTGTTTATGCCTCTATTTACAAATACTTCTATTGTTTCTCCAAGTGCTGCGCAAGTTACTAATGCCAATACCAAGTCAAGGACTACTCCTAAGAAGGTGAAAGAGAATTTATTAGGAATCAAGGTCTAAATTATTTGTGGCTTAGCTTAGACAAGAAAATGTGAAAAAAGGCATGAATCAAAATCCCTATTCCTATCATCATCAATATCGTTAAAAATATGGGCAAGGTATAGGTTAAGGGCAACCTAACTTCAATAAGCTTGCCAATGCATACAACCCAGCCTCTACTTCCAACACAAGATTAATAGTACCATGCATAAAAATATGATTCAAGAATAATAATGGAAAAAAATTTAATTAATGGCTGCCAATGAAGGTGGAGAAAAAGATATCATTACTCAAAGAGGAGTCACTCCTTAAATATCAACAGATGATGAAGTCCTCATGCAAACAAATGAAGGATGGAAACCTCAAGGAGTGAGTTTCACCATATTCCTAGTTGAAGATACCTATGTAATTAATCAACATAATTCTATTTAAAATAATCCTAGAGATAAAATGAAGTCTCTAGGATATGCTAATGGTGTGCCTAAAAGTGCAAATAATACTCATACAAGGTAGCAAAGCATGACTGCAAACATGGTAGTCTCTACAAATCTTGCACCTCTTTCAAGTCAGAATGTTGTAAGGGATACTTCAAGTGTTTAAATACCTCAAGATCCAACCACTTATTAACCACCAAGGACATAAGATAAGGTAAACACTCCTCTAAACATATTAGATTCATTGAATAATGCTACGGCATCTATCTCCCTTTGGGATATACTTCACATGCTTGGCCAAAAAAAACTCTTTCAAAAGATGTTATCCATAATTCATGTTATCCCTACATCATCAAGCCATGGTCATAATAATTTTTTTATTAATAATTATCCTAATAACATTTTGGAACCCTATACTAAATCTAAGAAGCCTCCACCCTTCTACCTTACTCTCATTATGGGGGACAAATTAGTTCATAATTGTATAGTTAATAGTGGGGCTAGTACTTTCATGATTCCCAAGGTTGTAGCTGAAAAATTGGTCCTCAAATATGAACCAAATATTAAAGGTGTTATTAAATTAGATGGTACACTTATAAATTTAGTGGAATTGATCAAAGGGTTTAAGGTTTTCTTGCATGATTGTCCTAGTTCCCCCATACTCCAAGATATTATGGTTGTTGTCTTGCCTACCCACTTTGATATATGCCTCTCAAGGAATTTAATAGCCAAGATAAGAGGATAACTCTTAGATAATTGGTCCTTATTATCCTTTTGGACAAGATATGGAGTAAAAGTGATCATTATAACTTAACCACTATCCAAATTTCACATTGAACCCTATGTTAAAACAAGATCCAATTTGAATTATGTCATCAATGATAAGGAAAAGTCTATTGTGGATGATGGTTCTTATTACAAGATTGAGGGAATATCTAATTTGTTTATAGATGAGTATGGTGCATATTCTTATGAACATGATCCATACACTTATTTTGAGCAAATTGACCTTGACACCTATATCATTCTGTGAAGGAGCATATGAGTAATCTGAGGTAAGCATTAAACATTCTTTCTCACAAGCTATTGAAGGAAATTAATTGATTCATGTGTATGTTGATGATGGCTTTAAGAACATTATAAATCAATATGATGAGAATAATAATGTATTTCTACTTGCACTTGATGAAGGATCCCTTGAATATGACATTCATGAGGAAGAAGATGACCTTCTGGCAAAGGTTCAATACCATAAGTCAAGAGTTTGAGAAGATAGGTAAGACAAATTTTCCTCCTAATAATTTTGTATCTTATGTCAAGTTAGTTGATGAAACTAACAAGCAGATGGTTGAGTTTCTTTCCAAGTATTAAAAAGAGGATCTTGCTAAGAATGAGAGTGCATTCAAAGCTACTATCATAAAAGTTACTATCATGAAAGATCCCAATGAATCCAAAGTAGAATTTTTTATCATAGAGGAGCAGCCAACGCCTCAACCTAATATTGATCCACTCTCAAAGGTGTTGAGGCATAAGTAAGATGGCCTTGATGATCCTATACATCAAGTACATTGTGTCTAAGAAGAGATAAAGGTTGATACAATTGTCATTCCTTCTAACTTACAATTTGAAGAGCACCAATCGCATATGATATAGAACAAAAAAGTTACAAACCAAAATAAGATCCTTGGAAGTCAAAATGGAGCATATTTGAGGGATAAATGTAATAGACTTGCATGCATGAGAAGACCTAAGGATGGTAATCCATTTCACCATCTACATAGTCAAGTATTTGATGATGATCATGTTTCACATGCTAGATTTCTTTCATGGAGTATAAAGGATGTAAGAGGAGCCATCTTTGACCTTGGTTGAAGTATGGTGAGTTATTCTTCACCTCAAGTTTGAAGTATTTTAAATATTAGGATAGGTGTGTGTCTTTATTTTAGTTGTTTGTGTGTTTCATAAGTGTTCTTGAGAACACATGTGTGTTTACTTTGGTGTGTCTTGTTTTGTGTTTCTTTCCTTGTTGTTTGGTGTGGTTTCAAAGGTAATTGAGTGTCAAAATTATGCATATGTGACTCCATATCCTAATGGATAGGAGTAGGCTACTAGTATTTGGCATAGCTGGCTTTCCACCCCTAGAAAATTGTCAATAATGTTGATGATTTTTACCATAAGTAAACCCCTATAGTATAAAACTTTATATGGGTCTATTAGGGTCTTCTAGGGTGTACTATGGTCTTAGTAATGTCATTTTATGTGTCATTGGCTTTGTCATAGCCACTTTTAGTCCTTAGATAGTCTATGTCATGTTAGGTGTCATTTTTGAGTCATTTATAAAGGTTTGTGTGGTTTCCATAGAAATACAACGTGTCTAAGTGTTTATAAACATACTTCATGTCATATCCTTATTAGATATGTCAGTCCTAACTAAAAACTTGCAAGTACTACATTGAAACCAAGAAAATAGTTGGAAAAGGAGGAAGTTTTGGTAATTTACAACTTCTATAAGAGTTGTGGCATGTGTGTAAGGATATGAAGTGTCCCTTCAACTCCATTAAACTCAATTTTACACTTGGTTAGGTTTGAAACACCTAAAAATGGCCTAAAACCATTCTTCTCCTCCACCACTCTTCTTTGTATGCCAAAAAGGTTAGTTTTTTGATGGTATGGATAATTGGAGTTGAATAAGTTCAAATGATCTGATAGGGTGATATTAATCCTTGTCCACTTCAAATAAATAATATGAGTTTCAATATTGACTGATTATTCTCTATCAACCATTGCTTATAATTCTAATACCTTTTTTATGCTTGCTCATTCTCACACCCTATAAGTTTCTTCTTTATTTGAGATAGTCTGTATAAAATAGGTACTATACATGGTGTTGGAGAGTGTGGAAATCCTTCTCATAGGGTTATCAACTCATTTTACACATGTGGGATGAAAGATGAAATCACAAGTATCTCATGTTGCTAGTAAAGTACACTATCTCAGTCTACAAACAAGTTTCCCTTAAAAGTGGAGTTCCTTCTCATGTTTTGGCTTCGATGTCAAAGGTGTGTTGATGGTTCATGCTCCTTATGTCATGGTGATCAACTTCCTTGTAAAAAATTAGTCTCAATATTATCATTTGGTGAGAAAACACAATCATAATCCAACATAATTAGTTTTTTGTAGACATCCACCTACAAGTAGGTAAAAAGGAACCTTGCACAATCATGGTGGTCAAGAATAAGGTTTTCAAAGTGTTAAGATAGATCCTAAGGTGGAAATGACATATTTAATATATACAATAATGTTTTGAGTTTGGTTGAGACAACATATTATTCTATATATAGTTTTGTCATGTTTACTACTAATGTGTACCTACTGGTGGTCCATAGAAGAGTAAGCATTATAGGTTATGTGTTTGAAACTTGTTTGAACCTTCCTTGAGTTCTTGAAGCATTAAATATTACCATTAAAATAATGGTGGGGTACAAAGGTTGTAGGCATACTTGAGAATCATATTAATATTTGAATGAAGTGACTTAAGGGACACCTTACCTTAAAGTCTCTAAAACAAGGGTTTTACCTTTCTTTTGACCCTTCTATAATAAAACATATAAGGTCTAAACTAGCATAATGATTTTTGTTATGTAGCCCAGGTATAGGGGATGTGAGTTGACATGATAAGTGATTTTTTGGAAAAAGGGGGGTGATGTAAGTATGATTTACAATTCAAGAAAAATTCAACTGTATACACTCAGTTATCTACAGTATACTTGAGGCTTAAACAATCTTTTCAATGTAATATGACATAATAGTGGCATGCTTTCGAGCCAAGTGACCTTATGTGAGTAAAAATTATGTTATCCATAAAATATAAATAAAAAGGGTTTATGTTAAATACCTTATGAAAATCATCACCTACATGGGCTCTTCTATCCTCAGAAGTGCACCTACAAGTTGATGTAAGACTGGTAGCATATTAGAACATGATAGTTGAGTGTTAGTTTCAAGATCTAGTCATGTTATGAGTATGTTTCACCAAATTAATGAGATAAAAGACTTAAAATAAAACCTAATCATGAAATATACTATGTATGACATCTCAAAGGTGTCTCTATGGCCTAAACAACAACCACCTACAACTTGTTATGTAAAAGAGACCAATCCATACTAGTATGCTAGAAAGGTTTGGACATGAAACCTAATACATGATATGAAGTGAGTCCAAAAATTTGAGAAGAGGAAATTTAGGAGTTAAAGGATTTAACATTAAATATATGGTATAACATGAAATTTTCAGCTATAGGAACATCCTTTTCCTGAGTGTATACCTATAATAACACAGTCTACTACAGTAGACTTGACTATGCTTAGTCAAGTAAAAAGAGATTAATTGAAGAGAATAAAATGAATGATTATGAATTTATATCTTGTAATAACTTCACTATGTCGATTACCATATCATGTAACACTTAGGACAAGGATCAATCTCCAAATTTCAACATACAACCATGTTCATAGTCTATGTATAGTCAGTAGGTTTAGGGAGTCTATCTTAGAGTTTTGGAGTATTTGAAGGTAATATAAGTGTGACCCAACTTTTAAAATTGGTATATAATACCCTCATGACCTAATTTATATCCTCATATATTTACATTTATTGAGAAGATAAGGGAAGTGCCTTTTATTTTGTCTCAGATAGAGGTCACTCCTAGTGAGACAAAACTACAGGTTGGGTGAGTGAATAGTGAAAGAATGAGTTGGGATCTATTGAAACACTACAATGAAGATGTGAAATTTTTTATTTAAGGTGTAAAAAGGTTTATAGGTCCCTATAAAAAACATTGGCATCCAATGGTTTCCTAAACCCATAGAAGTATAGCCAAGCCTACTAGGCCTTAACTAGGCCTAAAGCCATAATGGGAGATCAATCTCATTTCCAAGGTAAGATAAAAATTACCATACACTTGATGATATTTATAGGGAGATATAAGGTTATTTGGAGATTTTATTTTTTATAGTAAATAATTAGAAAGTCATTTTTTGGCTTAAGAACAACTTAAGGTACACAAAATGCAAAGAAGGGTTTGAGAGGCTAATTTCAAAAGCTCACACCAGTATCAATGTTTACATGGATACCCAAGAACTTGGGAACAATTGGAAGAGGTCTTGAACTTACCTTTATAAATATTTTTTCATATATTGAATGTATAACTTTTATGAACAATCCCTAAGGGTTAAAATCACCTTAAACCCTCCAAAACCCTTGCTTTTGACCTGATTGGAAAGATAAGGAAGAACATGCATCCATATGATCTATTCTGGTTAGAAAAGTGAGTTTTAATTGTAGATAACTCCCTCAGGTTCCTTCCCATCATATTGGTTGGTACCCTACTTGTACGAACATGGTACAAAATAGGCTTTCTTGATAGATTTTGTGTATTTTATAAGTTCAAAGGAGAGTTTAATCATGATAATCAATTGAGAAGGTCAATTAGGACCTAATATAACTTTTCATTCCCATTCCTTGGTTTAGAAAAACACAAAAACTCTTCTACAAGATCCTTCACTTCAGGTAGTCTATGGAAGACAATGAGGATAGGGAGTGACCACCAAGTGAGAAAGTGATAATTCTAATTGGGAGGAATTTTAAGGTCTATCTAAAGAATTTAGGGGAAATAATAATCTTGACAAGTGTCATATCACCCCTTTCATGGATTTCATTGAACAAATGATGACCATTTGTGTGCCAAATGTGAAGACATGCCTATAAAGCTAGTGATGATGACTGCAGATGATAAGAACAATTGTACAAAAGAATAAAAATAGTTAAGGACACATATAATGCATATTAAATATTATTTATAACCTCCTATTAATAGTGAATATGTGTAAACTATTCTTAGTCTGATTTGGAGTGCTCAAGAGAGGCTTAACGATGAAGGCAGTTAAAGGGTAATGTGTCATGTTTGAGGAGTTTTCATGCTTTAGAGGGACATTTGTCCAAAGAGACCTTTCATGGTATATTTAATACTACATTACTATAAAACATAGTTGATTCTCATTCCTTAAAAAGTGGCATTGTGACATTTGAGCTCCACTTCTCTCTATCCTCTCACACATTCTATAAATGCTAGCCATTTTGGCTCATGTTTTCTAATCCCACATGTGTATGGTAAATCCATACTAGTTTGATGTTGTAATTTTCCTTTAAAAAAGATTTTCAATATTTATTTGAGTTAAAAAACATCTTATTTAAGTGTGTGAAGTGATGTATGATGAGGTCTAGTAACTTTATCCTTGCTTATCTTTATCATCTCATGTTTGGTGCAAGAAGTTCTCATTCTAATAGGTCATATGGAGTGTAGCTAGTTTTTTTGAATCCCTTAAAGTTTACATGTAGCGTTAGTGTCTAAAAATAACCTCTAGTATACTTACCTTAAATAGTCTCATGTGAATCGCCTCTATATTTTAAATACTAACGTTAGAGTATTCTCATACTTTGAAGCTAGTGTTGTAGGTCATTTCTCTTAGTCCAGGACTATGATGATCTTGTGGATATATTTATGGTATATAAGCCCACTATAATAGTTTACTTTCATGAATATTTCTAATTCTTTTCATCCAAATAACTAGTTAGTGTAGGTGATAAACACTTAAATGTCAATCTAGGGAGCTAGCCTTTAAACCTAGAGGTCTACCTCTACTATAGGCAACCCATAGGCCTAGGGGTATTCAAATGTTTCACAAATATTAGAGTAAGATTAAATAACCTCTTATAGGGTGAAATACTTGGTGAAAATAGTTACTCAATTAACTCATATTGCATCATATCATCTTCAATATAATGGGAAAATATAGATGATCAATAAATTCCCATAGGGTAATCTTCATTGTTTTACATCAGATAAACTAGAAAGGTGGATTCATTGGTTTCCACTACCAAAATGGTTATATAACACTTCTTTCCATACCTCATCAAAAATGTATCCATTTATGGGACTATATGTGTATAACCCCCCATCTATCACCTCATATTTGAGAGTATAATCAAGGGGTTAATATGTTAAAGAACACATTCAACACCAATATAAGGTACTAGCTAGTCTAAGAGAGAATTTACCAATGATACAAAACCAAAAGAAGTAGCAAGTAGATCAACACTATAGTGAGAGTCATTTTGAACTGGTAATTTGGGTATTTATGCACCTACATCCACAAAATTAAATGTACTTGAATAAATAAAAAAATGATAACAAACTCTCTCCTAAGTATTAATTCCCTTATTCGATCCTATAGAAAATCAACACTATCGTATACAAGCTAGAAATACCTAGGTCTATATACATACATCAAATATTTTTTTGATCTTATTTGAATAAGGTAATTAGATAGATATTATTTACTTAGAATAAGTTAATAAATATAGATGAAGAAGGCATATCATTCTAGAACATGAAGAGATTCTTCAGACATGCACTAGAACACATTAAACAATGGAGATTAATGGGTATTTGATCAAGTAGAATAATTTGACTGATGAATATGCAACATGAGAGCATGAATAATTCCTATAATAACATCCTCATTTATTCAAAATTGAGGTAAATATTGTTTTGAAGGTAAGGGGAAAGCTATGTCCTTAAGTTATAACTTGTCTAGGGATATGTGTGGCTAATTTGTGGCTTACATAAACTTTTACCTTATATAGTCACATTTCTGTATGTTCTCATATTATTATCATGGTTGGTGTAAGGAGTAATAATAACCTAATGTGTGTGTGTGTGTGTGTGTGTGTTTTAGTGGTTATTACTTCAGTATATATTATTAATTATGTTCTTAATGTATGGTCATGTAATTTTCCCCCTTGAAGTGGCTTAGTCTTATATTTATGTTAACATCATCTAATCTCAACTCTTGGTGAATATGTGTGTTATTTTTCTCTTATTATGTGGATAATTTGAGAAAAACATAAACTTTTACCTTATATTGTCACATTTCAAGTAATAATATCCTAAGTAAGGTGTGTGTGTGTGTGTGTGTGTGTGTGTGTGGTGTATGAGTTAGTGGTTAGTAGTTGAGGATATATTATTAATTATTCTCTTATTGTATGGTCCTAGAAGTTTCCCCCTTGAAGTGGTTTAGTCTTATATTTATTTTATCATCATCTACTCTCAACTCTTGGTGAAGATGTGTGTTATTTTTCTCTTAATTATTGAGATCTATTATCATTGCCTCATTATTGATAATCATATTTTCATTCTTTTTTTTTAATTGGTTTGATATATATAAGTAATATCATTACAAGTGGTATTAGAGCTTCAGTTTAGTCAAGGTTTTTATGGCACAACATTTTTTAGGTTGTATAGAAATTATTTTATGGGATGAAGGGTCAATAAATCATAACTTGCAATTCAAAAGGATTTTTTTTTCATTGACACATTATTAATTATTTTTTTCTTTTTTAAAAAGTTTGGAATATTTTTCCACACCCTTGTGTAAAATAACAATAATTAGATTTGTCTTAGCAAGACACTCGTAATGGTATAATTTCACATTAGAAAATTTTACTCCTTTGTACAAATTTACTCACATCCATACTCAATTGTGGCCAATAATACTTATCACTCAGATGTTCTAAAGTTTTATCATACTTAAAATTTCCATCCATGCTTCTAACATGTCTCTCTTTTAGTAGGTTTTCATTCATATAACATTGATGTATGTATAACCTATTCCCCTTAAACAACAACCCATATTGAATCATGTACTCAAGCCATGGATTTATATCCATTTTTTGGGTATCTTTACTTATTTTCCAAGCATTTCAAAATGTTCATCATCTCCATACAAATCATTCATTGAATCAAATCCAATCACTTCAACTCTGAACTCATTCACAACAAGAGCTTACCTAGTTAAGGAATCCAAAACCTTATTATATTGCCCACTTATATGATTTAAACAAAAATAACAACTCTAAATAAATTATACCCATTTCATATACTTAACAATTAGGTTACCTTGGGTGTTTATAAATTATCAGGCTTGGTGATCAGTGCATAAAACAAATTATTTTGGCATTAAAAAATGGCTCCAATTCTTAAGTGTATGTACTATTACATAAAATTCTAGATAAAAATTTTAATATGTAATTTTTTATTCATTAAAATTTTAATTAAAATATGACATAGACATACCTTGTTGACTCAAAACTACTCTAATGGCCATTCTATTTGCATCACAATCTAATTGAAACACTTTCCCAAAATCAGGGAACACCAACATTGACTATAATTTTCTCCTCTTATAGTATATTTCTATCCTCTTATTCAATAAATGAAATTTATTATATGTTGTAACTATCCAATAAAAAATATTTCTATTGTAACTATCCAATAAACAATATTTCTATCTCCTGTTATGCTTTTCATGATAAGAGCACATATACCACTAATGTTTCTAATAAATTTCTAGTAGAATCTTGTTAATCTATGAAAATTCATGGGGTAAAACATGTTATTTGGTGAATACCACTTCAAAATTTCTTTCACCTTTTGGGGTTCCATCCTTAACCCTTCACTTCCGATCACAAATCCAAAAATACACTAGCTCCTCTTGCATGAAGCTATATTTATTTAACTAAATTTTTTTTCCTTCAATTTGTTCAAGACCATTATCAAATGATTCAAAATTTATTCTTTGTAATGACTAAAAATCATAATATCATCCATATAAATATCTAAAAACTTACGTGTGAACAATTCTAATAACTCATTAATGAACCTCTTGAATGCACTCAGAGAATTTGTTAACCTAAATGGTATATTCAACCACTCATACAACTCATCATTTTACTAAATATGGTTTTCCATTCATCACCTTTTCTTTTTTGAATTGGTGTTACCCACTCTTTAAATCCATATTTATTAATTATTTGTTTCTACTTAAATAACACATTAAATCATTCATCCTTGGTAAAGGAAAGTTGTACTTGATAGTGATCTTATTTATCACCATTGAATATATACACATTTTCCATTCTACTCATTTCTTGGGTGTTAATATAGCTAGAAATACACATGGCTTCAAAATCTCTTTGATCAAGTATTTATTAAATAACTTGTGCACCTGTATTTTTATTTCTTGATTCTCCATTGAGGTTAGTCTATAAACTGTAATATTTGGAAATATTTTTCTTGCAATAGATCTATATGACGGTTGATGCCTCTCATGGGAAATAATCTATCAAGGAAATAATTTTTTATAGTATCAACATAATCTTCCAATAAATTTTTAATTACAATAGGAAGTGTCATTTCTTGCACAAAATTCCCTAATTTTAATAAAATCAGGATACCTCTTTTTGTTTCAATTTTGATCTTACCTATTGCAGTCCAGTTGAATCCTACCTTATATTTGTATGGATAATTAATTTTTTTGCATGAATTTTTTAATTTTTCATATCTTAGTTTACACATTATAATAATTAAAAATGGGTTTAAACCCTAGCACAATTTTTGTATCCCATATGTGCATCAAGGGGCAAAAATCGTTGACCCCAAAAGCCATAAATTGAAACATAAACTATGAAGTAAGTAAATCATGCATGGCCACTTATGTTTGGTGGAATATAAATGGGCACATAATTATTATGTGGTTAGGCAATAAAAGGGGTGGATTTTATCAAAATTCATGTAGTCAAACCCCCTTAAGTAATAATAGGAAGTGTTGTCGCTTGCATAAAATTCCCTAATTTCAATAAAATTAGGATACCTCTTTTTGTTTCAATTTTGATCTTACCTATTGTAGTCAAGTTGAATCATGCCTTATATTTTTGTGGATAATTACTTTGTTGTGCATGCAATTTTCAATTTTTCATATCATAGTTTACACATTAAAACACTAAAAAAAGGGTTTAGACCCTAGCACAATTGTTGTATCCCACATGTGCATGAAGGGGCAAAAATATTTGACCCCAAAATCCATAAATTGAAGCATAAACCATGAAGTAAATAATGTTGAAATTATTCAAATTGGATAAAAATAATTTAAAATTTTCCAAGTGTCTACATGATTATGTCTAGATGGCACGAGTAGCGTGAATTGAAATGGAGATAATGTTTGGTGTGCTCCTATGTGCAAGTTTCTTTAAATTAAGTTTGTTAATTAATTAATTTTTAATTAATTTGATTTTATAATTAAGTTTTATAAAGATTAATTTTTATTTTATTTAAGTTTTATTTAATTTTTTTTTGAAATAATTATTTTTATCAAATTTTTAAGAAAATTAATATTGAATTCAAAAACTAGCTCAAGTGTTAAACTATATGAAAATATGTTTTTGCTCATAACTTTGGGCTTGGATTTTTATTTTATGAGCCATTAGTGGCATTTAGAAGTTGACATTGGTGACTTCATGGTGGTATGGGTCTCACACATATAAAGTGGAAATTTTAAAACCTATAATTTTAGTTTTTAATTACATTTCTCATAAATGACACAGTTTATTTAGTATTACTTATATTTTATCAAAATGTGACATTAGTTTTTAAATTTTATAGGGTTAAGTAAGGAATAGAGACACCCAATTGGAAAAGAGTAATTAGATAAAGGACAAAACTTTCCATTCATATTTAATGCAAAGAAGGGTGCCAAAACACATGGGAGAGATTTATGTGTAGTGTAATTCATATAAAAATAGAGTGCTAGTTGGTTTTTTAACCATATATTTCAAACCACTATTTTATTCCACATGCCATTTGTGGCATTGGAAATATAGTAATTCCATATTCGTAATGGTGTTGGTCTTGAATGGGAGAAACACAAGCCCTGAAACTTTCAACATTTTTATGGTGTAGTTTTGTTGTTATTGGCTTAGGCACAAAGGAAGTGCATTGTTCATGACATGTTTACCAGCAACCAATCACTGCCATAAATTTATTGTGGCCTCTAGGTGCCTAGTGAGATGCATTCCTTATTTAAGGTTTGGTAGGATCTCATCAATGATTGCAACAACTTTTTGGTAGAAAACATGGATTGGTCAATTGAACAAATTTCTATATATATTTAGTTGTTTATTGAGCAAAAGGATAGTTTGTTTTCTTATTTTGCATCTAGATAGAGGAAAAAACCTTACTTTATTGCATTTCCATACTTAATTATGTGTTTTTATTTCATTTATTTTTGGGCCATGTTGTTATACTAGCATGATTTGTAACTAGATTGATAATTATAAACCTGAATTTGTGATTCATGCATATTTTGATTAATTAAAAGTTGTGGATACTTGTGCTCATTTCATACACATAAAATATGGTGATTATGCTTTCTTTCTCTCATAGTTAACTTCCCCTTAGTCCCTACATCATCTTCTAGTTTTGGATACATGTATATTGGCTAAGATTAAGATTGATTTAGTGGGATTTACTCAATTAACCATTTCATATTCATTTTCATTACAAAACAAGGTTTTTTATTTCCTCTTTGCCCTGACCTTTTGATATTTTTATGCATCTATTAGCTTAGGTTTAACATATATTTGATTGAAATATATATTTGTATGTTTATCTCAATTACAAACCTATGTTTATTATTACTAATGCATTGTTGAATCTATGTGTGCAATGAATAAATGTTAAATTAGATGCACCTTCTTTGATAAATTTGAAACTGCATAATTTCTAGGTGTCATGTGTTTTTTACCTTAGTGCACGGCTAAACCCCACATTAGAAAAAGAAAAAAAACTTGAATTACCCCTGTCACTTGTTTATACTTGGATTTCAGATTGTTAGGAATGGTAAAGGCATTCTAACCTAAGAATCCAAAGTGTTAACAAAAAAACATCACACAAGGAAGTTGCAAATATGCTATGAAAAAATAAATTAGATAATATATTATTTGTAAATGAAACACAATGAAACATGATAGTACAAATGAAACCAATTTCATATATAGGCAAGGCAAAATACTAAACTAACTAAGCTGACCAATGTGGGATAAAGCTTCAAATAGGACAAACTCACTACAAGATGAAATAACTAGCTGATACACTAGAAAACATGAGAAATACACATCAAATACATATTCTAACACCCTCCCTCAAGGGAAGATAGTGGATAATAAAATCCAAAAAATAAATAGTAGCATATCCATAGTATGAGTCTTGATAACAAGGCACGATAAGGTACTCATGTATAATATATATCCATGAAAAGAAGATGGAAGATGTCCTTAAAAACACTCGCCAAGGACAACTTCTAAAACCCCAAGCATGACATGCAACTCAAGGTAATGAGGTGATTCAAAAGGCTTCATGAAGATGTCTGTAACCTACTTGTGAGTTAGAATGTGTTGTAAGCTAAGAACGCCATTGTGAATGTGCTAATGAATAAAGTGCATATGTACCTCAATGTACTTGGTCCATTAATGCTCAAGTAGGTTGTAAGATATATGAATTGAACTCTGGTTATAACACCAAAGTATAGGGGTGAACTTTACATGAAGCCAAACTTTGTCAACAACTGAAAAAGCCAAAAAACCTAATGATTTGATGTAATTATTTCCATATACTCAACCTCTATATATGAAAGTGAAATAGCCTACTACTTCTTATAAAACCAAGAAATAGGTGAAAAAATAAGACAAAATATGTATCCAAAAGTGAAATGATTATCATCAAGAGAACCTACCTAATCTAAATCATGGTATCCAATCAAATGAATAGTGCCTCATAGATATCACAAAATCCTCTTGGCAACCTACCAATGATGTCATGAGGGTCATCTGCAAACCTAGATATAATCCGAACTACAAATTAAATGTTAGTGTGTGTATGGGTCAAATACATAAGACTCCTAACCATCTATAATGTAGGATCACAAAGGAGTAGTAAAAGAGGTAGTGAGAGTCACTCTAGACTAAAAAGGAGAAGGACTTGGCTTATAATTACATGCTAAAATTCTGAAAAAGATCAAGGGTATGTTTTTGTTGACTCAAATAGATCCTTATATCTAACTATAAAATTTATAATCTAAGGAAAAAATATAGAAGGCAAAGATTGGTCATGTCAAACTATGTTGAAAGTGCTTGTTGAATAGTTTGAATATGAGATGAGGAGCAACTTGTGAGAATCAGATCATTAACATACAAGACTAGATAACAATGTCCTCCCCAATACATTGAATATACACTATGGGATCATAGTGGTAGTAAACAAAGCTAGTGGATAGAATAAATGAATCCATCTTCTCATAATAAGCCTAAGGGACATGTTTGAGACCATAAAAAGACCTCTTAAGTTGACAAATAAGAGAATAATCATGAACAAATCCAGTAAGATGATCCATATTGATTTATTCATGCAAGTCTCCATGTAAGAAAACACTCTTGATGTCTATTTCATATATTGGCCAACCTTTTTATACAACAAGAGGAAATACAAGATGAATAAAATCAATCTTGGTAATAGGTGTAAAAGTCTCAGGGTAGTCAATACCTTTGACCTATGAGAATCCCTTTGACAAGATGTGTTTTAAACTTCTCAATGGACCTATCAGCTGCATACTTGGTGTGGTAAATCCATTTACACTTAACCAACTTTATTCCCTTAGGAAGAGTGACCAAATCCCAAGTGTGATTATTCATTAATGAATAATAATCATCTATCATCACATCATCCCAATCCTATATCCCATGAGCTTGTGAAAAAAATTATGGATCCCCAAAGAATGCCTAACATAAAATTCCAATACCCATAAAATGTGCATATTGATTTCAAGTAGGTGGAATATCCTGCATGAATGATGTTTCCTTAGAAATTGTAGCATGTGCCCACCTAGACATAGTGGCAACATCAGTTTGAATAAGATCCTCATCCTCTATAACTTGATCAATAATCTCTTAAATAGTCTCCTCAAAGAATGAATCCTCAAGAGGAGGTGAATCATCAAAAGAAGAAGACATATAAGAAGGTGAAGATTAATGAGATATGAATGATCATCAAACTATATATGTATTTGAAAATGAACATCATGAGTATCAAGATATAAAATATGATAATCTCTCATGTCCTTGTAATATCCTACAAAGATCAAAGGTTTTCTCTTCTTATCCAATGATTTCATTTTATTCTTCGGTATAAATGCCCAATCAAGGCTCCTAAAGACTCAAAAAAATGAGACATCAGTCTTGGTTTTAGACCAAGCCTCCTTTAAAGTTATATACTCAAGTACTTGATGTGGTATGTAATTATGAATGTAGTTCACATAATTAACTACCTCTACCTAATAGATAGAAGATAAATCCCATGAATGCATCATGTAGTTAGCCATCTCTATCAAAGTTTGGATCTTCCTTTATGCTAATCCATTCTATTATGGAGTATGTAAAATAGAATTATGGTGAACAGTGCCATAGGCTACTAAAAAATTAGTGAACTCTCAATTGAAGTACTCCCCCGCATTATATGTATGAAGTTTCTTGATGTAACTTGATGACTATTTCTTGACCAAATCTTTAAAGACTTTGAAGTGAGAAAATAAATCACTCTTATACTTGAGGAAATAAACCTAAGTACACATCAAGAAATTATCAATAAAATCAAGTGCATACTTATCTCTATTGAAAAGAGTAGGAAAGAACATCAAATCCTTGTGCACAAGCTTAAGTGGTGAAGAAACTCTCGTAAACATGGCCTTAAGAAATGGATCTTGGTGTTGTTTCCCTAATGCACAACCAAGGAAAACTCCATCAAGACATGAAACTATAAAAATACCCTCTACCATACTATGAGTTTTCAACTCCTTCAAATATCTGTAATTGAGGTGTCCAAATCTTTCATGCCAAAGCTAACTCTTAAAATCTGCATGAGAAACTAAACATGTCCCTAAAAAATGAGTATCATTAAAAGCCTCAAAATAGTAAAGTTGAGAACTGTGATCAATAATACTCTATGTAATAAGTGTGTGTGGCTCTAAAAAAGCTCAAACTTTATCACCTTATGGTGGGAAAGTTATTGTCTTGCCCTCACCAAAATGGAAAATATGATATACTGAAAGTAGATTGGTGTGATGTATAGAACATATAATGCATTATTGATGAGGCCAACATCTATATGAATGTAAACCTTCCCCATAATAGAAATGAGGGAAGAATCTCCAACCTTAATGTTGAAATTAGTACATAAACCAAGAGATACAAAAGACTCCTTGGTAAAAGTCATATGGTATGAAGCACTAGAATCTAAAACCCAACTATCTGATATACTATGATCTCCCAACAACATTAACTGATTTCCCATACTCATAAGATGGAGGAGTGGATATAAAAATCTTTTGTTTCCTAAAAACATCCTCTAAGGCTTGCATTATTTGAAACACCTAGACTCTTCATGGTCAGTCCCCCTGAAATAAGAGCAAGATAGGTTAGAATTCTTCTTGGATTTGGAAGATGGTTTGGGTTTAGATGTATAAGTTTTAGGCTTAGGTGAATTTTGAGGTGGAGGAGGATTTTTCTTCTTATTACCCTTTAATTTTCTCTTAGAATTCAGATTTGATGCCACTAATGCTTTTTAAGAGGTGGAAAACTCAAGGTGAGACACTTTGGATTCCTCCTTAGTAATTATCTCACAAAACAACTCCAGATCTGATATTTTATATGTGGTACCTAAGCCATCCATACTAGAGAAAAAGTTACAATCAAAGATTTGAAATGGGAAACTCAACTTAGACAGGATCAAGTATACACACTCCTCATCTTGTTTATCTCATCCACTCCCATTCAACTATGTCAACAAATTCTTGAACTTAGTGAGGTAGCCTAAAATGGAAGTAAAGTTATCTAAATTTAGTGAAGTAAGCTCCACTTCAAGCTGCATCGCTCTCAAATGATCTACATTCCCAAATAAACCATTTAACTTAGTTCACATTTTGAATGGAGAATCACACCCATCAAAATGAAATAAAATACTAACACTGACATATCCTCCAATCAAGCTTATACATTAATCAAACTTACATTGATGCTGAATTTTTTCATATTTACATGTAAACTGTGGTTATGTTTCATTCATTAGGGACCATAATCGTTTGCACTTTATGATTATTTCTATTCAAGGTCTCCATGTGTGGTAATTATGTGTACTGAAAGGCTCACAATGGTCAACACCAAAAGTGGAATCCATGCTAACTAATCACTAAGAGCACAAATAATGTAAAAAGGGTGCACAAAATCAGCACCAAGATAACCCCCTAAAGATTCTATTATATGAACCCCCCATGCCCCCCCTAATTTATCACTTTATATAATTAGTGCATTTTTATAATTTCATGAGACCAATGGATAAAGAATAAAAAACATGCACTTTTGAAAAAAATATAACTCAAATTCAAGTTAGGGTTCAAAAGTTAAAAGCATTACAATTTCTCATAAAATGGGGTAAAATAATAAAATACACTACAAACTAGTTTTTGAGATCAAATTGGAAAAGAACATAGTTTTCCAATCACTTGTTTTAATTGAAATTGAACCACAAACTCAAAAATACCAATCGACGTGAATAAGATCCTCTTGGTTAATGCTATGCTTATGTAAGTGAACTGTGCTTCCACTTGAGGCAAAACATAAGCTTTGTAAAAGCAAAAAATGAATGAAGAGGCTATTTTTATGAGAGAGAGGGAGAAAGAAATACTATTGTCTTTGCTCCAAATCCTTCCAGGAGGATGTAGACTATCATATTAAAAATTAAAAAACTCCAATGATAAGTTTTCTTTAAATCTAATGAAATATTTGAAAGGAAAGATGGCACTAATGTAGAAAAGGATGCCCCAACTAAAAAAATCAATGAAATAGACCAAAATCAAATCTAAAAATGACAATGCAATAGATTTCAACATCTAGTCAACTAGATTTGAAATGCCTCAAACAAACTCTTGATCTTTTTAACTCTTCAGTACCAAGGTCATTTTCAATGCCAGTTGTTGGTAGATCTAAAAATTAGACTAAAAAGGGATGCCACAATGTTGGATTTTGATGATTCAACACTGAAAATAAAAATATATTTATTTCTAACACTAATCAGTAAATCAAGATCTAAAAAAACAAAATCAGATCTCTCATAGAAAAAATAAAAAGAAATAGAGTTTTAGCCATAAAAGGATGCCAAGTTAGATGCAATAGAAGTATGAAAGTCTAAAAACAGTGTCTTTATTATCCTTCCTCATATTTGGTATGCTAAAATCATATCTTTGAACTCATGAAAATTTTAATGCTTCTTAAGAATTTTATAAAAGTGCCAAACTTATAAAAAAAGGATGCCACTATGAAAAAAATTTCAACTCCATAGTTTAACAAAAGATTGATACTTGGTCTTGCAGTAGAAAATAAAAAAACACAATCCCTTAGACAAGCTTCCAAATCTTAAAACAAAATAAAACTTTAGATCTGAAGTAAACAAAAGAAACAATGTCTATCACAAAGTGCTAATCTATTCCTCTAATGCCAAGATCATACTTCTTCCTTGGCAAGAATAAGTATTCCTTAAATGAATGATGCCTTTCTTTCTCAAATCTTATTATCAAATGGAACACTCCACCTTAGTATATCTCCATTGCCTCTCCTCTCCTTAGTTTCTTTCACTACCTCAGAAGCAACAAAATCTTCAAAAAGAACAAAACCTTCAAAAAGTTTGAAAAAGGGCACAAACATCTCCTCGTATGCCTCTCTTCTATGTTTCTTCTCTATGATAAGGGAAGTACATACAAGAGGGAAGTGGAATAAAATTATCTAAATTATAAGATAATAGATGGTTGTAACTTCTTCAGGGCTCTAGTACTATGTTAGGAATAGTAAAGACATTCCAACCCAAGATTTTGAAGTGTTAAAAATAAAACATCACACAAGGAAGCTATAGATATGGTATACAAAAACAAGGTAGATCATATATTATTTTAAAATGAAGCATATTTAAGCATGCTAGTACAAATGAAGGCACTTCCATATATAGGCAATGTAAAATATTGAACTAGCTAAGTTGGCCAATGTGGGATAAAACCTCACATAGGACAAACTCACTACAAGATGAAATAGCTAGCTAATACACTATTAAACATGATAAATACACATGAAATACATACTCTAACATAGACCAACAAACCCCTTAAAAGTGAATAATTTCACATTAATCAATTAGGTTATCTAGTACGCCATGATTTGGTAATATAAACCTTGAGGATATTTTGATCTCTTATTAGGAGAGGTTGGAAAACTCCCATACTATCTAAATTTGGTGTGCCAAATGATCCATCTAAAGACATGATGCTAGAATGAGGGCCAATTCAATTTAAAACTTAAAATCTTGGCCTTAAACATTTTAGAGGCGTTGCTCAATGTTGAGGTATTATGATTTTAAAATTGGAAAATAAATGAATAATCATAAGATCAAGGTCCATTAAGGGTGACTTTGAATTGTCTTACCTCATTGAACATCAAAAAGCTAGAAAAAACAAAGGGAAATGTAAAACTAGACACATATAATTAGTTAGTAGGTCACCTACAACTACTATCCCTTTTTTTAACCAGTTTTTTATCCCTATAAACCCACCAATTATTATTTCTTGGTTTGGTGGAGGTCACTACCCTATGAGGATCACAGTAGTTGCCCATGATTTTCCTAAAAAATTGAGAAGTTTTATCCTAGATATGTATATGACAAAATTTGAACTACAGAAGAACATATACAAGCATTCAAATATACCATAATAAGAACTCAAATCGATCACAAGGATGTGGCTTATAGGTTATTCCCTTATACTTTGGATGAGATGGCCTATGGTTGGTATCTTGGCTACCTGACGGATCCATCATGTCTTGGAATGTGCTTGAAACTCTCTTTTTCAATCACTTTAGGGTGCCTCTTGTTCCTAATATCATTTACCATTAGTTTATTACTACCCATAAGGAACCTAATGAGCTCATGAATATATTCAACATGTATTTCAATAAGTTGTACATGAGGTTGAAATACCCCTACACATAAATAAAAGTGGTTCCCATTTAAACCTACCTGAGGGTATTAGATCCAATGACCTCTATGTTTTTTTGCAAGACTCATGTAGCATTTGCATAACTATCATTGGCATATCATGAAGATATCACTATTGAGTAGAAAATGATTTTGCAAAGCTATGGCATTGATCAATTTCATTCATTGGGAAAACCAAATGCATATAACCAAGTTTTAATGATAAATTAAATTCTCATGTATAACACTCCCTTAATGAACCATACTCGGTGTAATATATTCAAATAATAATCAAATTCACAACTGATGAGATGTGGGTGAGTTGGTAAAGTGACTTGGTTATTTCAAGCACCACTTAGGTTCAAACCTAAGAATGGTATCAGAGGTTGAATGTGGTTGATCATTGGTATACTTGGGCCAGGTGTGGCCATTCATTAGTATTATTAGGTGAGTTGTGGCTATTGTTAGTATTCTCAAGTTGGTTGTGTCTATTTTAGTTAAATCAGGTACTTATGATAGATGATCACTTGGGGATCTGGGCCCCTAATTATGTCTTAGACCGGTTGGAGATCTGGTCAAAAATTGAATACCTATCAAAAAATAATCAAATTTACAATCTAGTTCCTTTGAACTACATGCTTATTTATTCACTTATTCCCTTGAATCATCTAGTGCCTCAATAAAACAATCAACAAATCATTCCCATAGCCTATAATAACACTACTATTATGTTGAACACAAGTGTCTAGTTGATTTGAATAGCAATAAGTAAGTTAATTCAACATTTTTTAACAATGAAGCACCCACCAACACTACACATATCCAAATTCAACCTATTGTTCCTATAGTTATAAATGTTATGACACTTATGCTCAACAATATTCCTCAAGCTAGATGTAATCAAAATCCTAATTTGAACCCTAAAACTATAAATTTGTAGCAGATGGTTTAATAATTGACTAATGATATGGTTGATTTGTAGAGACAAGTACCTCAACATCACAATCATGCCAAGCACAACTATTATCAAAAGAAAAATTTCAATTTCCAAAGAACCAATCATTGGTGGAACACCCAACCTAACAATGGAGTCATGCCTAGTCCTTTGGATAACACCAATCAAACCAGTAACAATGTTGTAAACTCTAAAATTTTGATTAAAACACTATCCATTTAGTGTAGGCTACACAACACATGGGAACATGTTTAAACTTATTGCACTAATTTTTTCTCAATTTTAAACATTTTACTAAATGAAATGGAAAATATCAAAATAATGCATGTCCTTGAGAATAGTTCAAATCAAAGTGGAGGAAGCCCATGCACGACCTTGGTCTTATAAATGTATGAATTTATATACAAAAGTGATAAAAATCTAGAAAATAATTTGAATGAGGTCCATGCCTTTAATCAATTTCAAAGGGGAAATAACTACACATGTAGGAGTAAATTTCAAACACCCTTAACAACTTTTACTCCTCCAAACAACACTTAGGTTCCTCCTAATGAAAAATCTAATAATAATTATTTTCCACCTAAAGTCCCAAGTAAATCTTCATAAGTAAATAACAATGTTGTGCCCACATAAACTATTAAATCTTTAAAAACAAGGAAATGTGGATATAACATTGTTGAAGATCTAAAGAAAACAAAATCCAATATATCAATGTTTGGATTGCTACAAATATCTAATAAAAAAGATTCACTGTTAAAGGATTTTTATGTTCCTAAAGGTAAAGAAATTAGTATAACCAGTGATGCTCATGTTGAAATTTACAAAGAGAAGACTAAAAATCCTCCTTTTCTCCTAATAATTCAAAATTTTGGTCAAAACTTAAATAACTATTTGGTGGATTCAGGTGCTTCAGGTAACATGATGCCAGAAGATGGGGTTGACTCCTGCTAAGTCAAATAAGAAGGTAGTTCAACTAGATAAATCAAAATTTAAGGTAGTTGGAAAATTAAATCACATTCACATTCAGATGGATTTAGGTCCTAGAGTACAAAATTTCATTAGAATTCAAGTGGTTGACATCCCTAACATATATGGTATGTTCCTCAACAGATATTGGTCTATAACTTTGAAATAATACATGGTGACTAATGTTTATCACATGTGTCTCTTATGGCACAATATACCTAATTAGATCAAGATCAAAAGAGAGCCTAAAATGACACACTTGATTAATAAATACAAAAAATACCAATGATATATTTTATGAAGAATCAGAGCTTGGGTTTTACACACTTGAAAAAAAAGATAAAAGTTTGTGAGAAATTGAGTATCAACATATTGTCCATATTAAAAAAATCATAAAATTTGGGTGATCAATTCCAAAATGAAATAGAATAACTTGAATAATGAGATGAGGAGGATATGATTTATGTACTTGAGTTACCATCATCCCATATTGTTTCTCTTGTTCATATAAATTTGACACATTTTGATCCATGCATTGCAAGTGCTTTTCAACAACCTATTTCAGCATTGGATACAATAGAGAAAAAATCCAACAAGCTCCAAAATTTAGAGAAATTTTATTACAAATATCTCTCCACATACATCAACCACTAAATACTAAACTAAAAGGTCATTGAAAATTGAAGCACAAAGGGTTTATATTTTATATTTCAAAAAGGATGATAATGGAGGTAACATTTCTACAAGAAGTGCACC
This sequence comes from Torreya grandis, assembly GCA_037957365.1. NCBI lineage: Eukaryota > Viridiplantae > Streptophyta > Pinopsida > Cupressales > Taxaceae > Torreya > Torreya grandis. The sequence goes on along the minus strand of JARHVA010000239.1, from coordinate 5,499,396 downwards.
ATGAAATTAGCTACCAACACTTGAAGCACATTTATGGACTATGAAATTTGATGATTAAAAAACTAAACAAAGTTATGGTATAGGAGTTAATCTTATCAACCCAAGGGGAAAACCCTATTTGGTTATGTTTAGGTTACAATCTACTTGTATGAACAATGTGGGTGAGTATGAAGCATTAGTTCATGGACTACAATTTTCCCTTAAAAAAAGGTCAAGTACTTGAAAGTATTAGCTAACTCAGAATCAGTAGTCAAATAGGTCAAGAGCTAGTATGCTTGTAATGATAGGAACTTGTCAAGTTATCACAATCAGGTATGGAATTAGATTGAATATTTTGATGTAATTTAATTTTAAATTGTACCTCACAGAAGGAATTACATAAAAGATGCATTAGAAATAACTGAAAGTACCCTGTAACCAATCATTAATTCTAAATTAAAGAGTTCTTTTAGTGGATCTAATCTCCATCCCTTTCATTATGGATAATAATAGAAACTTTCAAGTGTTCAATGACGATCCACATATCATTGATTTCATCACAAATACTGACATGTTTAAATCTCAAATCATTGACAAAACTAATAGATATGACTTTGAGCTAGATAAAGGAGTTATAAAACTTAAAATGAATAACATACTAAAAGGTTTTGTCTTGTTAGAATGAATATTCAACACAGATTATCAAGGTTAAAATGAAAAAATATCCCCTTCTAAAGGTATGCTACAAGAACATTATAATTTGGGCAATGACAATGATTCAAAAGCTATGCTTTTAGGCAATTTTACTAAAAATTAGAAGCATGGGATTGCACAAGATTTGAAATACCTTAGAGACATTGTAGATTAGAGTTATGAAGACTTGAAGGTATTTAACACTTCAATCCTCACCCACACTATTCCTTTTAAACTGGGTGTCAAGAATTTTATTAGAGACAGAGGCTACTAAACCCTTTGCTATAGAACCACTAATATTTAAATTAGTGCATAAATTATTATTAGCAAGGATAATCTTTCTAGCCATGCACTTTACATGGGTGGAAAATATTTTTCTAGTCTGAAAGTAGAATGGAGAGATATGGTTATGTGTGGACTTTATAAACCTAAACCAGGAATTAGAGAAAGATAATTTCCCCTTGCCTTCACTAGATGAGGTACTAAAAATTGTGAATGGTTCACAAATGATATCATTTCTACATGGGTATTCTAGTTATAATCAAGTTATGGTGAACTATGAAGACAAAATAAAAACAACATTCACAACCAAATGGAAAATGTTCACATACAAGTGAATTTAATTCAGTATAATCAATGTAGATTTTAATTTTTAACGTGCCATTATATTTCCTTCAAATATCTAATTGGTAAATGCATTGTGATCTACATGGATGATTTAACAACATTTTCCAAGAATTGAGAATACCATGTAAGGGACTTAAGAATGGTATTGCAAAGGTGTAGAGAGCACAAAATTTCCTTGAATATAAAAAATGCATAGAAGGCAATAACATGCTGATGAAGGATACTAAGATTTAATGGAATGTTGAGGCATAAAATGGATTTTTTGAAAACTACGAATCCATTATGATATAGTCATATGTTCATAAGTCTATAATATACATAACCTTTCTACATATATTCCTTTGGCTCCAAACATTCAAGCACTACATTTATAACTCAAAAAAGAGAAGATGGATATGAAATACCAATGTCATTCATGAGTTCTTCATCTAAAAATTCTGAGCTTAGGTATTCAACCATTGATAAACAAAATTTTGTACTAATCAAGGTAATTAAGAAGTTTAGCTACTACATTTTACTTACTAAAATGTTTGTCATTGGGCCTGAAATTGTTGTAAAGGTAATAATGATACAAAATGAATTAGGTGAATGAAGGGGAAAATGGATGACCATTCTATAATAATTTTACCTAGAAATAAAACCAAAGAATATTTTCAAAGAGCATGGATTGAGTAAAAGGATAGCTGAAATTGATTCCCAAATTATGTGCTAACAATACACAGTGCAATCCATCAAGAATGATTAGTGGTATCAGGATATAATTCATTAATTACTAAATAATAAGTGTCTAAAATACCTGATATCCACTCAAATAAGAGTGATGCATCCAAAGAGTAAAAACTTCATGATCAAATTAGGGATGGATCAGAATAATCAAAACGGAAATATTTAAGATGTTAAAAAAAAAGAAGTATCTAAAGTAATTAAGGATTTCAACAAGAATGGAATTGGACACATCTCAGGTAGTAAAATAGCCCACAAAATACTCAAGGTAGGCTATTATTGGGGACATGTCTTCAAATATTATTATTCACATGTGAGAAATTGTCATGTTTGTCAAGTGGTGCACATAGGGAGCACAATTATAACATGATATTGTGGCCTATTATTGACATTCAACATTTTGAAAAGTGGGAGCTGGACTTCATGGGAGCCATCAATGCTAATTCATTAGCCAAGCACAAGATAATCTTGATGGCAACTAAGTATTTCACCCACTAGACTGAGGCACAAGAATTTAAGAATTCCATTACTGAATTTGTAATCAACTTCCTCAAGCAACACATCATTAATAGGTTTGGGATGTAGTTTAATTTGGTATGTGATAATAACCTTACATTTTCCTCAATACAATTTACTGAATGGGCATATGAAAAAAATGTGATTCTCAAGTTATCTTATAATTATTACCATAAGGTAATGGTGTTCCCAAATCAATGAATAAATAATTGTTAAATGTGATAAAGAAAATCTTAGATAAAAAACTTTGGGATTGTCATAGCATGTTGAATTTTATGCTTTGGTATAATAAAAAAAAGATTAAATCATCCATAGGCATGTTCCTATACCATTTGGTACATGATCAATATCCTATTTTTTTAGTTAATGTGAGAATCTCTACCTTATAATTTATGAGATATTACCTTGAGACTGATGATAAGATTGAATCTTGATTGCTAAACCTGATGTAATTAGAATAAAAATGAAATGAAACCCTATTGTACTTTATAAAACATCAAGGAGTTTTCAAGTGATGGTTTGACAAATGATCCAAAATAAAAGCCTTTAGAGTTGTTGATTTAGTTCTTCTTTAGGACAAGGCCAATGGATAACATGATAAGTTTGACAGTTGATGGTTAGGTCCCTTCAAAATTTCTAAAATCTAAGGTGAGAATGTGTTCAGGGTCAAGTGTTTAACTAGCAAGAATGTCTCATTCCCTATAAATGGGAAGTTCCCCAAACACTACTTCTAAGCATGCATTGGCATGGTAAGGTCCTATACATAGTTTTATTTTTATGTTTACTTTTATTTCAAGTTTTTACCATTAATTTAGGTTGTTTTTTTAATTTTTGTCATTGGTTCATCCTCATTTGTTACCTCTTTTGGGTTTGATACTGTCTATTTTTTCCTTGTGGCTACCTATATCATAGGGAAGGAAATGGTTTGTTTTAAAGTAGTGTCAATGAAATTTCATTTCTTAAATACTCTATATTTAGTAATGCAAGGTTTTGTTTTCAAGTTTAGGTTTAAAGGTTTACATTGTCACATGTGTTCTAAATTTTTTCATGGTTGTGTGAGATTGGGTAAATAGTTCATTGTAATAGGGATCTAAGAGGTGTCTAAATGGTCTATCAATTAGAGAAAAGGCCAAGGAGGTGTAAGGGATGTATATGTGAAGCAAGATGGTGTCTACATAAGAAATAAATATCTCAAATAGAATCACCTCAGGGTTCATTTTAGTGGGCCATATAAAAAAATTGTGGAGGTCCTGAGGTGAATCAGATTTGCAATGGTGGTAAATCAATTCAGAAGGTGTATCATTATATAGGAAAATAATATGATACCACACAACAAATGATATAGATAAAAATTGACAATATACAAATGGATGCCTATATAATTTATTCAAATGCTAGCATGTAGTATGGTGTGGGAGGATGTTGGTATCATTCAGCCAAACACCAAATGTTGTGGAAAGATGCTGACAATATACAGATGAGCATCTATACAATGCAGATGGATTCTAGATACATAATAATAGACATCAAATACCAAATCATGGTGATGGAACTCATCCACATTATGAGTTGGTGTTCATCTACACACATCATACATTGGGTTTTTTAGCAAATCCTAGATAAATGTTCACATCATGTTGGTGAACACTAGCATGCTATGGGTGCATGTTTGGGATGTACATAATAATGCTAGTATTATATCCTCACCACATACCCATGTGAATATTAAATGTTAAGGGGGGTTTTTATAGTGTCTCTCCCTTAGGAGAATTTTCTTGGGCATGCATGTGGAATAATTATCCACCATGTATAGATGTCACTAATCTGTAGGCATGCCTAGATACCACTACTAATGGTAGACATCAAGAGGATACATGCATCCACTAACATTCTGTGAATGCCCACTAATAGATTTCATATGTCGACCATTACATGCATTTATTAGTAACCCACAAGCATCCATTGATGTCCCATGGGCATCTACCAGTAGCTCATGAGTGACTACTAATATCTCATGGGCATTTACTAGTAGCCTAGGCCCTATGAACATCCACATGATAACTATTGGTGGATGCCCATAATATTCCAATAGATGTCCATAGGTTGCAATCATCTACCTATATTATATGGGGTCGTGAGCATCCACTAGTAGCATGTGAGCATCCACTGATAAGCTACGAGCATCTACCGGTGGGCATCCCATGGGTGGCCACTTGCAGTCTTCAAGTGTATACCTAAATATTTTTGGTGTTTATCACAAGCTACCAACACCAACCAATAGAGTTTAAGTGTTTTTTCTTTTATTGACATAGTTTACATAGTGCATAGTATGGTTTATTATATAGACTATTAGTATCTACCTGACTGTATATGGTGAATTCATCAGGATTGGATTTTGAAGTATTGATGAACTAAATTTATATGAGGAAATTTATATTCAAATATAGGTGAACCTCTCCTCAAAATTAAATTTAACACAAAAATTTAGGCAATCCCACCCTATCAACCATTCCACAAAATTACCTAATGTTAACTTTAAAAAATTGAATATTCATAGATTAATGAAGATTCACCACTAAAAAAACCCTGAATCACCTAGGTTGGTAGCCTACACGTGAGCCAATATATAATCTTGGGGAAGAGTAGGGTCATAAGAAGTATGATTACATATGCCCCTAAGGTACAAGTAGTTAATGTTCAAATAAACAAGGAATGATTTGCAGTACTTGGAATCCATATGAAAGTAAAGGAAAACAAAAGCTAAATGATAAAAGAGAACATTACCTAAACTTACTAGATACATATGGTGGTAGAAGAAGTTGATAACGTGATCCATGGGTGAGAGTGAAAATTTTGCATAATATAAATCTAAATCCATCTCTAGATCTAGCCCCTATATAGAAATGATACAAGTGATATTAAATAAAATTGTAAAATCCAAAATTACATTAACTATAGCATCATCTCTAGTGTTCTCTCCATGAGGGATATGGGTGGCCTAGGCATTGTCAAAGGAGGAAATAAAATAATGCACCACCTTGAAGAGGGTAAATAACACAAAGCTAATGATGCACTAGACACCAATGATCTAAGACACGGCTAAGAGTGATTCATAGAATAACTAAACATATCATGCACCTAATACATAGGCACTAGTCAAGGCAGTAATAATCATGTGATACTCAGTGAAATTATTCATCTCATTAGTAAGGAAGAAACCAACTATAGTAAGATCATGGCCCTATAGATCATCAATGACCTAAACTATAGTGGTAGGTCCTAAGTCACCTCAACTACCACAATTTGTGTGAATCACCACTAAGAGGTGTAACATGATGGGGATTGAGGACATAGGACTAGTGGCTATGAAAGGACTATCTCAAGGTGAGGTGAGGAAATCTAGTTGCATAAGTGAATCAAGGAACAAAATCAAATCATAATAAAGGTGGTTGATTGATATTGACCATAATATTCCAAAAAATATTTATAGGTTGAGGGTGTCTACCTAAATTATGTGGGGTTGTGGGCATCCACCAGTAGCATGCGAACATCCATCGATAAGCTATGGGTATCCATCAATGCGCATCCTATGAGTGCCCACCTAGAATATTTGGGCATATTCCCATCAACTATTGGTATCTGCTTGCAGGCTATCAACATCAATCGATAGAGTTTAAGTTTTTTTTCTTTTAGTGACATAGTTTACATAGTGCGAAACATTAATTTATTATGTAGACTTTTAGTGTCTACCTGATTGTATATGGTGAATTCATTAGGATTAGTTTTTGAGGTACTGATGAACTAAATTTATATGAGGAAAATTATATTTAAAATGTAGGTGAACCTCTCCTCAAAATTAACTTTGACCCTAAAAATTTAGGTGATCCCACCTTTTCAATCACTCCACAAAATCACCAAATGTTGAATTTGAAAATTGGAATATGTATATATTAACAAAGATTCACCACTAAAAAAAAACCTAAATAAATTGGGTTGGTAGTCTGCAAGTGAGACAATATATAATCATAGGGAGGAGTAGGATCATAAAAATTATGATTACATATGCCCCTAAGGTATAAGAAGTTAGTGTTCAAATAAACAAGGAATGATGTGCAGTACCTAGAATCCACATGAAAGTAAATGATATAAAAAACTAAAATGATAAAAGATAACATTACCTACACTTACTAGATAAGGATGGCAATGGAAGAAGTTGATGAAACTATCTATGGGTGAGAGTGAAAATGTTACATAATCCAAGTCCAAATCTAGATCTAGCTCCATCCCCTATGTAGAAATGATACAAGTGATATAAAATCAAATTGTAAAATCCAAAATTATATTAACTAGAGTATCAGCTTTAGTGTTCTCCCCATAAGGGATATGGGTGACCTAGGCATCCTCAAAGGAGGAAATAAAATCATGCACCACCTTAAAGAGGGGTAATAAACCAAATCTAAGGATGTACTAGACACTGAGGATCTAAGACATGGCTAAGAGTGATGTAGAGAACAACTACACATATCATGTACCTAACACATGGGCACCATTAAAGGCACTAATAATCATGTGATACTCAGTGAGATAATTCATCTCATTGGTAAGGAAGAAACCAACTATAGAAATTTCATGGCCCCATGGATCATTTTTGACCTAAGCTATAGTAGTAGGTCTTAGGTTACCTCAACTACCACCATCTATGTGAATCACCACTAAGAGGTGCACCATGATGGGGGTTGAGGACACAAGACTAGTGGTTATGAAAGGACTATCATAAGGTGAGGCGAGGAAAGTGAGATTCATAAAGGAATCAAAGAACAAAATAGAATCACAATAAAGGTGGTTAAATAATACTAGCCACAATAAGAGGTGATGGGGGAAGGTGGTAAGAAGTTCATAGAAGATGAAGACTAGTCAATAGAGATGAGAGCAAGTCTCAAACCATTGCAACACAAAATTGACACCACCTGTAGGAACCATAGTGAAAGAGATAAATGTGAGTTAGAATGGATTGAATGTGGAAGTATGGAGAAATAATTAACTAAAATAAGCAAAGTAAACAACTTATATCCATTGGTACCCATGAGATGGGGTACAGGCTCAGGAGGCTGACAGGGACTCAAAAGGGATCCTGGTGATAAAAGGGGTGAAATAAAGCCCAAAAAATCCATTAAAATATAAACAAAGGTTACCATTTCACTCAGAATGGGTCAAAAATTGTAAGACTAAGGTTTTGTGGTCCAAAACACAATAGAGGGCAAAAAACCTAAAAAGGGACCCATAAAAAGCTAGAAAGAGAGGGGAAAAGAGGGAAAAAGGTGAAAACATGTCATTTTCACACCCATTTTCACTCTAAAAAACTTTGAGGAGAGATAACAAGCCACCAAATCCCAAACAGAACAAACAAGGATGCGAGAATTGTTGTCACCAAATATTGCACCCTAGAAGAGGGTGTTCAAGCCTCTTTTAGATTTGGGCAACATGGGAACATTTTCAGTTATGTGGGTGTACCTATTGTGTAAATTAGCCTCTAGCTTTAAAGGGCTATCTCCCTGAATATATTTTGAAATGCTTATCACTTAAACTACTACTTGCTTATGGGGGAAAGAGTTATAATTGCATAAATGGAACCTACTCTAGGGGAGGTGATGCACCAAGATTATCTCCATGTGATCATCATATTTCAATCACAATCAAGGAAACCATACAAATCAATATCAAACATCTAAAAGGTTCTATCATGAGTATTTCAATATGGAGGTGAGATGTGTGAAACAACACAAGGCAAATGGACTAGAAGGCTAATTACACATTCCAAGGACAATTATACATTTTAAAGAGTTTGACACACTTAACTACACTATATATGACTTGTTAGACTAAGAACTCTTGCTCATATATGAAAGGATAAAGGAAATAAGGATAGAGGATTATCACTTCTTATCATTATAAATCACTTACACACTTAGACAATTATTTGAGAACTTAGAAATAGACTTTCATTAATGTTCAAAGGAAAAATATAACATCAATCCAACAGGGCTTCACCATACATGGTGTGGTATCTCTCTACAAAGGCCAAAATGGTAGCTACTTATAAAACCTCAGAGAGAAGAAAATAAAGAAGCTCAAGATTCACTGGAACACATGTCTAGGCATGAGGACTAGTTATGTTACTAGCGTAACTGAGTGTGAAATGGACTATGAATGCTTCTTAAGATATATGTCCCTATTATCCATGACAATTTTTTTCAAAATGGTGTAGATATTCTTTGGCTAACCTTTGTGAAACTACTTTCATCATGGACCATCTCTCGAGCATTTGAAATTGAACCAAGAGAATCAACACATATGCACTATTCGAGGGAGTTTGAAACATTCTATAATATTCATAACATTTCCCCCTAACTACTATATATATTTTAAACACTTGTATTCACCATGTACAATCATTTATTACTTTATTGGACCTCATTCTTCACATTTAGTAGTCACGATTTATCCTATACCTCATCTAATCTCTCATGATAATGCATGAGTCTAAAGAGCTCGCTCTGCTTTAGAACCTTTGATCATATGTAGTTGTCCATGTATCTTTTCCTTTCCACATTGCTCATTCCATTTTGAAATATGCTTGTCACCATTTGGACATGTGTTCATCTTGTCTATCTATAAACTAGTTGGATTCAATCTATTAATTTCCTTTGAAATATCTTTGCTTTGACTTTCGACACTCGGCATTGAACATTGACCCAAAGTCTCAAGATCATGATAGTTGGAAACATTGAATTTTATTAGAGCTCCTTGACCTTTGACTCTCACTTGTTCTATCAATCTTGATCTGTATGATTAAGCACCAGCCATCAATCTTACTCTTAACTTATCCAATCTATTCTAGCTAATGCCACATGTCAAACATGCATTGATTCTTAGGATCTATTATCAATTTGGTAGCCTCACGTGTTTATACCATGTGTCGATCTCTCAATCTATTTGATTTTTTGACCCAAGTCACACCATTAGATCAAGATGTATGATACAATACAGACCATTAGATTAATTAGGACCCACTATTTGAAACCTAAGGGATACTTCATGATCTTAAAATAGACATCCTCACTCCCATCATTTTATATTTTCATGATTGTCATTGACGTCCTGTGAACCATCAAATTTAAGTTCAAATAGATTTACTTTGCTCTATCTAAAACTTGACATCTATGTGATTGTCATTTAATGTCCTTACAGATGTATTTGACATCCCAAAAACCATCAAATTTAGGCTCATATGGATTGTTGTAGTGCTTTTAACTTGGTGTTAACACAAACATCTTATGTTTTTTGACCAAGTTTGAAGGCTTGGATCTTGAAGCGCAAGAATCATGGAGGCACCAAATTTGTAGGAAATGTTCTTGATATTAAAAGGGATGAACCCATTTGATCCATTAGTCTTGAGAACCTTCTAAGTATTTTTACAAAATGTTAAAGTATGCTTACTTGTGTAATTTTACATGACACTTTGGTGATGTTCTGGTTCGAAATGTCTAAGTATGGAAATATAGTAAATTTTATTTGAGTATCCCTCTTTGCTCATGCATAACTTTTGTCTTACTTCATCACATGACTTGAAACTTAATGCATATCAATTTGGTACAAAGATTAACAGACCCATATGATCATCTACTCTTGAAACTACCACACATGCAAGATATGACATCATCAAATTACCCACTTGGCTCTATTTGAGCTCCTTTACAAATTGGCTAAGTATGAAAACTTAGCAAGAAATGTCTGAGAGGCCAACTTTGAACCCTCATATCTTCTATTGTATTTAGATGCATGTCCTAAAATTTGGCAAGTAGCAATGTAAGACTAATTTGATCACAACCATATCACCAATTTTCATTGACTCATCCACACGTGGCAATGATGATGTCAACAAACTACCTATTCAAAAAATTTGCCACTAGACCCAAATGTATAAATGAACACAGTGAAGAACTAGATGAATACCATGCACTTCCACTTTCATACATTACTTCTATAATGACACCCCTGAGATATAAAATGGCACAAGGACTAAACTAGATAGTGACCAAAACTAGAATGGCATATGAAATGGCATAAAATGAATTATAACACACTCTATGACATTATAATCAACCCCTACTTAAGATTTTGACTATAGAGGGGTTGACCTATTTTAACTATGGTAAAAATGGTCAACATCTTTGGTGATTTACTAAGGGTAACATGCTTTCTATGACATGACCAGTTGCCTAATCTTGTCTATTAGGCTATGTAGTCACATGTAAAATATATTGACACAAAAATGCCTTTGACAACACACCATAATAGAAAACAACAAGGATAAAACACAAATCATAAAAAAATGTATGTTCAACTAGAACATTTAGGGAACACAACACACACAATTAAAAAAAACACACACATACTCTATTATTTATAGAATTGAATTTTACCATTCAATGGTAAGGTTTCAAATGTATCATATTCACAAGAATAGGTAGCTCTTCTCCATTCATCCTTGTTATCTAAAAATAATTGCTTTTCTTGCACTTGATGATAATAAATGGTCTACTCCATAGAGTATCAAATTTTGTATGCCTCCCTAATTTTTCTCTATCTTCATCCCATTTCAACACTATGCTACTTTCTTGAAATAATCTTAGAGTTGCCTTCTTGTCAAAATATTTATTCATCAATACTTGGTGATGATCCCAAACTCGACGATCCTTCTCTCTAGTTTCCTATAACTCCATTAATTTTTTCAATCTTACCTCTATAGGAGTGTTTTCTAGTAGCTCTAACTGATGTGCCAATTCTAAGGTAGGTAACTCTTTAGAAATAGACAACCCAGTCTCTCTTCCATAAACAAGCACAAAAGGAGAATTCCCCATTGACCTCTTGGGAGTTGTCTTATCAGCCCATAAGGCTATCTTCAATTTGGTGTGCCAAGCCCTCTGGTTATGATCCAAGGTTCTCTTGATGATTTTGATTAGGTTCTTGTTAGTAGATCCATCTAACTACCTTGAGGATAATAGTTAGATGAAGTGCTCAAAAAGATTCCATTACTATTTTCTAAATAAGTTATCTTAACACCCATAAAATCAAGAGAAATATCTAAAATAATAGTAGAATGAGTACCAAATCTTGCTATGATGCTCTCAAAGAAATCTATTATAGCATTCTCATTATCTTCTTTCAATTTCATTACCTTAACCCATCTTATAAAATAATCAGCTGATGTGAGTATCCATTTATGACCAACACTTGATGGGGGGTTTACCATGCCAATGAATTTCATACCCCATTGTATGCAAGGTTGATCTACTTGGATTGTCTTTAAAGGAAGGAATGCAATCTTATATTTTATTATAAATAAAGCACATTTTACAAACCTTCTCACCTAAGCATAGCAGTCTTTGAAGAGGCTAGGCTAGTAATAATTGGCCCTCATGATCTTGGCAACTATGATTCTTGGAGAGAAATGACCTCATGTTATTCCATCATGAAAATTCTCAAGCAAAACCCCAAATTGATCATTATCAACACATCAATATCACACCATTAATGCCTCTTCTAAAAATCACACCATCTATAAGACAAAATGGAATAGATTGCAATCTAAAATACCTCATTTGTGATCTACTCATGCAATTAGGATCCTCACCATTCTGAAGAAATATGATCACATCTTATGTCCAAATCTGTATAGGTAAGGAACCAACTAGTTGTGAAAAATCATGATCAACTAGAACTTATTTTGACTCATGAAAATATAAATCTAGGTGTTCACAAAGGCCCTTACCTCTTATTAACTTTATTACTTTGATATCAACATCATATTCCATTACCTTAGTGATACATCCTACTCTCTTCTCACTAAGGTCTCTGCTCAAAATAAAATCTTTAATACTAGGATGAGAAACCATAAAATGAATTTTATTGTTTGAAACCATATGTTTGAACTTCTTTAGCCCTCTCACAACAAGGACTTATTTCTCCATAAAGGTCTACTTTAATTCATAATATTATAAAACTTAACTAAAGAATGTAATAGGTTACTCCACACCCTCATCATTCTTTTGCATTAACATGGCTAAGATAGTATAAATGTTAGCAAATGAATACAACATGAAGTATTTAGTAAATTCAGGATTCACAAGAATAGGATCTTGTGTAATTCCTTTTTTAATGGCTTCAAAACTGCTCTTACCTTCTTTGGTCCGAGAAAGACCTGATTCTTTCTGAGCACGACTATGATAGGATTCACCAAAGATGTAAACCCAGGTATGAACCTCCTTACAAAATCTATCTTGCCTAATAAACTTTGGAGACCTTACTTATGCAATGGAAATGATATGCCAAGAATAATTTATATCCTTTTAGGATCAATAGCCAAACCATCTTTGGAAATAATGTGTCCTAAGAGCTTATCTTCACAAACAACAAAGATGCATTTCTTTGGATTAAGAGATACTTCATATTATCTTAATATTTTAAACACTTGTCTCAATTGCTTTATATGTTCATTAACATCCTTGAAAAACATTGTTATATCATCTAGATAAATCAACATCTCATTAATCAAACCTTTGAAGGCCATGTCCATTGCTCTTTAAAAGGTAACACCAACATTTGAAACACCAAATGGGATCTTCCTATAAGAAAAATTTACCCATTTAGTAGTAAAATTTGTATTAAAATGATCGTATTCATTGGCTTGAATCTTATTATAACCTAAGTATCCATATAGAAGAGATAAATTTTGAGAACCTGGAACAATCCGTAGAGTCTACTCCATTTAGGGTAAAGGATAGTGATCTTCGAGTGACACCTATTAAGATATTTGAATTCCACACAAAGGCTTATCTCCCCACTCTTATTTATAATAGGCAAAAGGTTAACTACCCATGTTTAATTCTTGATAGGAAAGATTATTTCAGATTCAAGGATTTTAGTGAGATTTAACCTCATGAATTGCTCTACCTTAGGATTGATGCATCATTATTTCTATCTAACTGGTTTAACTCTAGGTTCCAACTCAATAGTATGATGTGATAGGATAGGATCGAATTCTTTTAGGTACTTATACTCCCAAGTAAAGATATCATGAAACTCTCTACACAAATCAATGAATGCTTTCTTTTCTAATTTAGAACATACCTTGGCTAGTTTAAGGAGTCTATATTTGAAGATCAAGACTCTTTCATAATTCTCTTATTTTGTAGACACGCTCACTTTTTATTTATTGTTTTTATAATTTTCATTGAAGATACGTTCTAAGGTCACCAGACCCTTAGGTATCTTATTTATCCTTAGCTACACAATCTGATCACCCAATTATTCTTGGAGTCTCTTTTATTTCTTGAAGAAAACTTAGCCTCATTTTATAAGAAGTATACAATGTGTTTATAACTATAAAACACTTTCCAAGACACTTCATTATTAGGTACAAAAGGTTTGATAATGATATTAATATGAGATTGCTTCCCCTTCTCTTTTATGGCAATTGGAGTATCAAATTGAGTTCTTATGGCAGCTAGTCTATCAACATGATTATTTTGCTCCCTTAGGATTGAATGTATGTTAAATGCTTTAAAATATTCAATAAAATCCCATACCTTATGATTATGACTTAATTAAAGTTTTCTTTGAAAAAAACACATTTATAACCTGATGAACAACCAATTCACTATCTCCATATACCTGCAAGTTCTTGATTCCTTTTCACCTTGCCCACTAAAGGCCATGAATTAAAATTTAATACTCAGCCACATTACAAGTACAAATGAAATGGAATATATATGAATCATAGTATTTATGTTTAGATGGGGAGACTAACATGACACTATATCTTTCACCAATTTTACTTCTTAAACCATCAAAAATCATTTTCCACATCTCATCTTCATGGGGAGACTAACATGACACTAGCTCCTTCACCAATTTTACTTCTTAAACCATCAAAAATCATTTTCCACATCTCATCTTCTTCACCTTCTTCCTTGGTAATTAGAGGTGTTGGTATTCATTATTCATGTATTCAAGATACTCCTATATTAGTTTCCTCCATAAGAGTATAAGGATCATGCTCATAAGTGTTAGTAACATATTCATCAAGAAACAAATTTGAAATGCCTTTAATCTTGAAAGAAGTTCCATCATCTACAATATAATCCTTCTCTTCATGAATAACATAATTCAATTTAGAACTTGTCTAAATGTAAGGTTCAATATGAAACCTTGAAAGAGGTTGTATATTAATTATCACCTTTGTCCCATACCTCATCTTGAAGGCCAATAATGACCAACTAGTTGATAGGTAGCCACCTATCTTGGCTGTGAAATCCCTTGATAGATAGATTACAAAGTGAGCTGGGAGATCAATAACAACTATGTCTTGCAAGATGGGGAAACTAGGACAATCATGCAAGAAATCTTTCAATTTATTAATCAATTATATTATTTTTTTAGGTGTACCATTTATTTTGAGGAATCCTTTGATATGAGGCTCATACTTCAAGCCCAATTTATCTACTACCACTTTAGGCATGATTGAAGTAAAACTCCACTATCAACTATGCAGTTATGGACCAACTTGTCACCCACTATGAGAG
Organism: Torreya grandis; assembly: GCA_037957365.1. Taxonomy (NCBI): domain Eukaryota; kingdom Viridiplantae; phylum Streptophyta; class Pinopsida; order Cupressales; family Taxaceae; genus Torreya; species Torreya grandis. The sequence continues at coordinate 5,484,214 of JARHVA010000239.1, read as the reverse complement.
TGAGATATAATGGTGGAGGTTTATTATTTATAGTAGAAATTTTGATAATAGTGTTAGGAACACTTTCAAGGACAACATGATTTGAATGAGGGACACCGGTAGGGATAGCAGATAACTGCTTTTGTAGGAGTTATTTCTGACTAGGCATATGTAGAACATCCTAGAGAGAAATGGATGTTTTAGTAATTTTCAATGAATCTAAAATATTTAAAGAATACATACCTACTTTCTCTTGGATTATTTGAGGCAAGGAAGTTCTTGGATCCTGAGGAGTTGGAGTGCCTTGAATAGTCCTTCCAACATTCTAATTTGATGAAAGTGTAGGAGCCCTTGGAATTGTTTCACTTATAGCCATGATTTGTTACTTTGGAGGATGATTGGATGAACTTGTAGGAACATTATTGTCTCCACCAAAATCTTTTATTTTGGATCTAGTTTTGTTTGTGACCTAGGTTCCTTGATTAATCATGAAGGTTTCCTCAACCAAGAAGTTGGTGAAGATTTCTTCTTGAGGTTGTCCAATTCCACTTATCTTCATAATAACTTCATCCTCAGTAGATAGGATAGGGTTAACCTCATGTTGAGTAATAAGAGCCTGCTCTCCACCTTTTTTAGCATCCATAAATTGGCTTTTCTACCAATTTTCACCTTTTAATAAGTTGCTATGAATTGTCACCATCTCTTTTGCATTGGTGGTAGAGTTGGGATTATATATATTGGCAGTCCTATTGGGATTAGGTTTCCATTGGACTCTTCCTCTTCCAAATTGCTAAACATACTACTATTAATAAGGATATGAATTTTGATAGACACCTTGTTTCATATTTCCTTGCCTATTTTGAGGCTCTAAGGCTAGGAACTTTACTTTCCAATCAACATTATTTTTTGCCTCACTAGAAGAAATCTTAGTTTTGGTATTGACATTAGGAACTTGGACTACATCTAGAGTATTAGTATAAGTATGAGACAATGGAGGTATAGACACTTTAAGTGTCAATCTTCCAACTTGGATGAGATTATTTTTAGCTCTGATAGCAATTTCATATGCTTCAGGTAGAGTGGAACCACCCATAAATTGAAGCATGACAACAAATTTAGTGCCAATAGCTCTCAAATAGGTCAGAAACATAAATTTAGGAAGTGGCCTCATAGGAGGAGGTAGTTTATTCCAAGTTTTCTTAAACCTTTCATTAAAATCATGCATTATTTCATTGGCTCCTCTTTTGATTACATTAAGCTAGTGTATGAGAGAGGCATGATCACTCTCATTTCCAAATATTGAGGTCAAAAACACTCATAATTCATCTTAAGATGTGATGCATCCAACTTATATATTCTCATACCAAACCAGAGCCTTCCCTCTAAGGGACATGGCAAGGAATCTAATGGAAATGTTTTCTTGAGTGATATTATGGAAACTATAAAAGTTATAGACATCTCTAATGTGCTCACTAGGTGTAACATGACTCTCTTTATTGAATAGGGGTACACATTTTGTGTCATTAAGAGGAATGGCATCATATGCCTGAAAGTGAATTATATTCTCTATATTAAATGAAGGGAAAGCATGAGGTCTAGCCATTTCTTATGCAATATCTTAAATTTATTCAACTTATTCGCTCTCTTAACTTCCATTTCTATTAAAATCCTATTGATATTCAAAGTGAAAATTAGGAGGAGGATATTGAACTCCAAAGACAAGTTCAGGTTGAATGAGTGGGTCAATGGGATTGATAACTCCTCTAAATAATGACCTAGTGAGAACCATGAATTAAGAGAATTTTTTTATAATAAGACAAAATACTTGAACTAGATTTACCTTGATGGAATTTCCAAATGATGAGTAGCACTCTAATTTTTAGCTAATGTTGTCAAAACCAACATTAACCTTGACAAGTTATCTTGAAGATAGTTCCCACTAGGCATGCTAGAATTATTATCACCAAATATTGCACTTGAGAAGAGGGTGTTCAATCCATTTATATATTTGGGTAACATGGGAACATTTATAGGTATGTGGATGTACCTATTATGGAAATGAGCCTCTATATTTAAAGGCTAGCTCCCTGAATGTATCATGCAATTATTATCACTTAAACTAATACTTACTTATGGGGGAAAGAGTTAAAATGACATAAATGGAACCTAATCTAGGGGAGGTGATGCACAAAGTTTATCTCTACATGAACATTATATTTTAAGCATAATAAATCAAAGCATACAAATCAGTCTCAAAGCTCTAAAAGGTTCTAACATGAGTATTTCAATATGGAGGTGAGACATGTGAAACAACACAAGGCAAATGGACTAGAAATAAAATTGCACATTCCAAGGATAATTATACACTTAAAATAGTTTGACACACTTAAATACACTCTATATTAACTATTAGACTAAGAACTCCTACTTAGATGTGGAAGGATAAAGGAAAGAAGGATAGTGGATTATCACTTCTTATCACTATATATCACTTACACACTTAGACAATTATTCAAGAACATAGAAATAGAATTAGATTAATGTTCAAAGGCAAAATATGACATCAATCTAGTAAGGATTCACCATGCATGGTGTGGTATCTCTCTACAAATCCCAAAATGGAAGCTACTTATATAACTTCATAGAGATAAGAAAAGAAAGAAGCTCAAGAGTCATTGGAACACATGTCTAGGCACGAGGACTAGTTATGTTGTAGGTGTAACTAAGTGTGAAATAGACCATGAATTTTTATTAATATAGATGTCCCTATATTCCATGATAAAATTTTCCAAAATGGTGTAGAGATTCTTAGGCTAGCCTTTATGAAACTATTTTCATCATGGATCATCTCTCAAGCATTTGAAACTGAACTAGGAGAGTCAACACGTATGCATTATTTGAGGGAGTTTTAAACATGGAGTGTGGGTACCTCATCAAGTCAGAATGCCTGTCTCTCAACATGAGGGGGTTCTTACTATATATTATCCCACCAGGAAAGAGGTGGGGGACTCACACAAAAATTGGTTGAGGTACTCAAACGAGATTGGGTGTGATCTCTATCTCTAGAAGAAACATACTGCCTACTCCTAGGGGAAGAAGGGTGCTCTTCATTCACTTAAATCCATATATGGTAATCATTAATGATTACACATATTTCATGGGACTCAACTATGAAATGGGGTCATCTTCATTGCTAATGGGTGAATGAAAAGTATTTTAAGGCCAAGGGGAATCCTCCTTAGATGAGTAAAGCTTAGACTGGTGGAAAGGAGACTGAGTCTATTGGTTGTACACTTGCCAATCTGGTTCCCTATGGTACATTAGCAAGCCTTGGTCCTAAGATAAAGACATGTCAAAGACCCTAGAGGTTATATGTCATTCCATTTATATTATATCCTATTCATGAATGAACTTAGGTTTAAGACCCCGAACATGATATGAAAAACATCCCAAAGGTGGGAGGATGACCATAGAGGTAGTGAAGCAAAATCAAGTAGAAAGATAATAGAAGAGGCAAACTATCGAAGACCCCACAAGGAGATGGACACAAAACCAAAGAAAAAAAAAGAGATGATAAACTAAACACAAATGAAAGCAAAGCCTTGTGGATTTCATACGAGACTTGGATAAGAGAGTTATAAATAGGCTAGAACTAGTGTGAGATCATATCTGAGGTCCCAATAGGCATGCCTGAATGTAGCACTAAGAATCTGAATGAAGCCACTAAGGTTTGGTAGGTGGGTACATAGGGTACTTAAGCAAACACCATGATAAAAGGTTTTGGGACATTTTGGGCTACTCATGACCTATAGAGGATATCTGATTTGTTGACTTGCATCAAACTATATGCAGACTCATAAACCATATTAAGGCTAGCATGATCAAATGTATAAAAGATGTATGCATCTCTAATGGATATAACCATATTAAATCAAGTAATAAGGGAGAGACATTAATGTGTGAATAATTGGAAAAAAATATATCTAAACAAGGGAACACTAACAAGAAAATAAAATAATTCAAAATCATGCATCTTTATGAAAATGAAAGATGATTTCAAATAAAAGATGTTTTCAAAGGGAAAATACATATACAATTTATAAATCTAAGCTAAATGATTCTTTATAAATTAAGATAGACATAAAATTTAAAATATAACCCTAATAATATAATACACTAAGCTATCAAAATAGTTTCACCTTGTAAAGAAAGTTGCCATCAGATCATGCTCAAACACAATGCAAGAATTCTACCAACTATGAGTCCAAATTTGATCCAATTTGGAGGAAGACTGAGCTAAAGTGTAAAGATATATATAATACACTATTAAAAATATGGAAAAGGTGAATTAGAATCAATAAATGGATGTAGAGGCCAATCCAAGTGCACAAATTGAGTATAATACCAATTGAAGGAGCCAAGAGCAAGTAACAGTGTAGGTAGGACCAACTGAGTAGTAGGTGAACCAATATAGGTTACAATTAACTGTAAGTCTATGAATATCTAATGTGGAGAGTTCAAGATAGTTTAGGAATCATGTATAATTTGGTAGCGGATCTCAAGGGAGGTGAATAAATCCTAGGAATCAAGAACAAACCAAGAGAGGTAAAAGACTGTCAAGATGTCCAGATGAGAGCCAAGAAGATCTAAGAGGAGTCAAAGGGATATATATGAAATCAAGGAGGAAGAAAGATATGATATAATGAATAAGAATAAGGATAATGAGGCATGTTTGGACCTCATATAGGGAAACCAAGAGGAAGAACCTTCTAAAATTAGTTGTTTATGGTTGTTGTATAATGTCCAAACATGAAAATGGGTAATTCTAGACAAGCCACAGATTTGGGGTAGGAAAATCCATGGCCTAGGCTGATAGGCCATGGATTAGGGGCCAAAACTCATGGCTTGGTCTAAATTATTCCAAGAAAGGTCCAAAATAGCTCTAGAACATTCCCCGTAGAGCCTAAAAAGGCCTAGATGAGTGTTGGGGGGTTTGACAAAGGGTGAGAAGGCCTATAAGGGTGCTCAAAAGTAGGGAAAACTCTAAATGATTAAGTAGGATCAAATAGGACTCACAGTGATCATTAGGATGTATGACAAATAAATATGTAATCATATGGAGGAGTAGGGTCACAAGAAATATGATGACACCAAGCAGGGCAATGACTCAAAATCAAGTAATCTTACACAATGAAAGACATTTTCAAAGGGGAAAGGTGTTTTCATGGTTGAAAAAATTCATACAATTCAAAATCTACTCTAAGAATTTCCAAAATAAACTAAAATAGCATACAAATAACAAACCCTGGTATACACACTACACTATAACAATGGTGTTTCACTTTGCATAAAAAAGTGCCCTCAGATCAAGCTCAAAATAATGTGGAGATGTTATACCAACCAAGAAGCTAAGCCTGAGATGGCAAAGGAGGAAGACCAAGGCTGTAATGTAGATCTAAGTCCAAACTAATGTCCATGTAGAAAAGAGGAGGTGAAGTAATAATTGTAGGGGTATGTGAGCTCAATCCAAGTGAAAAATTAGGTGTAATGTCAATTATAAAAGCTAGGATCAAACCATAAGGAATCAAGAATAATTGAGAGTAGCAATGGAGTCACCAAACCAATGTGTAGTAATGCATCAAAATACCTATGACCAATCCAACTCAAGAGTGCCAAGAATGAATCAATAAGGATTTAAAAAGGCACGAGAGTCAAGAAAATGAAGAAGAATGAAGGATTAGGTGAAAAATGAATGAAATAGAGTGATATAGGGCATCCCTAATTCACCAAATACCAAAACTAGCCATTTCTAGTCATTGGAGTCCCAAAAACACACATTATGGCTAGGTTACAGCCTAAGCCATGGATTAGCAGGTAATGTGTAGCCTAGGCTATGGGTCCCCCCCATAATCCATAACATAGATCAACTTCCCATCCAAAATGGTCAATGGGGCCCCAAAAGGGCTCTAAGAGGCATCTGAATGATCTATTAGTTATCGAAAAGGCTGAGGAGGTATAAGGGATGTATATGCAAAGTGAGAGGGTGTATATACAAGAAATAAATATATTAAATATAATCACCTCAGGTTTCATTTTAGTGGGCCATATAAAAAAAAATGTGGAGGTCCTGAGGCAAATCTAATTCATAATAATGATGAATCAATTTAGAAGGTGTATCATTACATAGGCAAATTATGTAATGCCACATGGTGAATGATATGGATGAATGTTGACAGTATGCATATTAATGCCTATACAATGAAGTTAAATGCTAGAATGAAACATGGTGTGGGTAGACATTGGTATCATTTAGGTGAATTTTGGATGGTATGGGTGGATGATGACAACATGCAAACATGCATTTATACAATGTAAATAGAAGCCAACTACATGATGATGGATGTAGAATGTCACATCATGGTGTTATCACTCATCCAAATTATAAGTTTGAATTCATCTACACACATCATGAATTATGGTTTTTAATAAATCCTAGATAAATTTCAACATCATGTCGATGAATGTCAGCATGATACAAGTGCATGTCTAGGATGTGTAGAATAATGCTAGTGTTATATGCTCATCACACATCCATGTGAATATTAAATGTTAAGGGGAGTGTTTATATTGTCTCTACCTTAAGAGAAGCTACATGGGAATGCATATGATATTATTATCCATATCCTTATGCATGTGGGATAATTATTCACCATACATAGATGCCACTAATCTATGGGCATGTCTAGACGTTACTATCTACTAGTGGATGCTGAGAGGATATAGTCATACGATAGTAGACTATGAATGTTCATTGAGAGATTAAATAAATCCACCACTACAAGCATCTAATGATATCCCATGGACATCCACCAGCATCCCATGGTCATCTATTGGTAGCTCGTGGGTGACCATCAACAAATCATGGGTGTCTATCAATAGCCTATACATGTCTGTCAGTATCATAGGCTATATGACTGTCCATGGCATACCTATTAGGGGATGCAGACAATATTTTTGTAGACACCTATAGGCTATGCCATCCACTTACATCCTAGAAGGCTAAGAGCATTTGTCAACAATATGCAGTCATCCATCAGTAAACTATGAGTGTCCACTAGTGGGCATCTCATAGATGCTCACCTTGAGTCTTAAGGTAAATGCCCATAGACTGATAGAATTTTTTTGTAGGTTTTTAGTGCCAACTGATAGATTTTAATTTTTTTATTTTATTGACATTGTTTACATAGTGTACAGTATCAATTTACTATGCAGACTTTCAATGTCCACTTGACTACATATGGCAAATGCATTAGGATTGGCTTTCAAGGTACCAAATAACTACATTTATATGAGGAAATTTATATTTAAATGTAGTCAAAACTCTCCTCCAAATTAACTTTGACCCCAAAAATTTAGGAAATCCCACCCTGTCAACCACTCCACAAAATCACCAAATGTCAACTTCAAAAATTAGAATATTCGTAGATTAACAAAGATTCACCACTACAAAACCTTGAATCACCTAGGTTGGTACTCTACACATGAGCCAATATATAATCATATGGAGGAGTGGGGTCATAGGAAGTATGATTACATGTGCCTTTGAGGTACAAATAGTTAGTGTTTAAATTAATAAAAAATGATGTGTAATACCTAAAATCTACATGAAAGTGAAGGAAAGCAAAAAGTAAAATGATAAAAGAGAACATTACCTACACTTACCAGATAAGGATGGTGGTGGAAAAAGTTGACGATGTGATCCATGGGTGAGAGTTGAAATGTTGCATAATCCAAATCCAAATCCAAATCCATCTCCAACTCTAGACCCTACATAGAAATGATACAAGTGATATCAAATCAAATCATAAAATATAGAATGACATTAACTAGAGCACCATCTCTAATGTTCTCCCCATGAGGGATATGGGTGACCTAGGCATCCTCAAAAGAGGAAAGAAAATCATGTGCCATCTTGAAGAAGGGGAACAATAAAAGCTAAGGACATACTAGATAGTAATGATTTGAGACATGACTAAGAGTGATTTAGAGAACAACTACACATATCATACACCTAACACATAGGCACCAGTCAAGGCATTAATAATCATGTGATACTTGGTCACATTATTCATCTCATTGGTAAGAAATAAAATAGTTACAGCATGCTCATGGCCCCATAGATCATTGATGACCCAAGCTATAGAGGTAGGTCCTGAGTTACCCTGACTACCACCATATATGTGAATCACCACTGAGAGGTGCACCATGATGAAGGTCAAGGACACAGGACTAATAGCTATAAAAGGACCATCTCAAGGTGAGGTAAGGAAATTAAGCTACATAAAAGAGTTGAAGAATAAAATTAAATCATAATCAAGGTAGTTGACTTATACTAACCATGATAAGAGGTGATCGGGGAAGGTGGTAAGAAGTCCATATAAGATGAAGACCAGTCGATAGAGACTAGAGCAAGTCCTAAACCACTATAACACAAAACTAACACCACCCACAAAAACCAAAATGAAAGAGAGAAATGTGAGTTAGAATGGATCGACTATGGAATTATAGAGAAATGATTAACTAAAAGAATCAAAGCAAACAACTTATATCCATGGGTACCCATGATATGGGGTATAGGCCTAAGAGGCTAATGGGGACTCAAAAGGGGTGAAAGAAGGCCAAAAAAATCCTTTGAAATATAAATAGAGGTTACCATTGCACTCAAAATGGGTCAAAACTTATAAAACTAAGGCTTTGTGGTAACCCAAAAAGAGGCCCATAAAAATCTAAAAGAGAGGTAAAAAGGTGAAAACATGTCATTTTCACACCCATTTTCACTCTAAGAAACTTTGAGGAGAGATAACAAGCCATCAAAGGCCAAACAAAGCATATGAGGATGTGGGAATTGTTGTCACCAAATATCACACCTTAGAAGAGGGTGTTCAAGCCTCTTCCATATTTTGGCAACATGAGAACATTTCTAGGTATGTGCGTATACCTATTTTGGAAATGAGCCTCTAGGTTTAAATGGCTAGCTCTGTGAATGTATCGTGCAATGTTTATCACTTAAAATATTACTTGTTTATGGGGGAAAGATTTAACCTACTCTATGGGAGGTGATGCACCAAGATTATCTCCACATGACCATCATATTTTAAGCACAATAAAGCAAAGTATACAAATTAGTCTCAAAGATCTAAAATATTCTAACATGATTATTTCAATATGGTGGTGATATGTATGAAACAACACAAGGAAAATGGACTAGAAGGCAAATTGCACACTCCAGTGATAATTATACACTTGAAAGAGTTTGACACATTTAACTACACTCTATATGACCTGTTAGACTAAGAACTCTTACTTAGATATGGAAGAATAAAGGAAGAAGGATAGAGGATTATCACTTCTTATCATTATGAATCACTTACACACTTAGAAAATTATTTAAGAACTCAAGAAATATACTTTAATTAATGTTCAAACACACAATATGACATCAATTTAGCAAGGCTTAGCCATACATGGTGTGGTATCTCTCTGCAAAGGATAAAATGGTAGCTAATTATATAACTTCAAATAGATAAGAAAATAAAAAAGATCAAGAGTCACTAGAAAACATATCTAAGCATGATGACTAGTTATGTTATAGGTGAAATCGAGTGTGAAATAAAACATGAATGCTTCTTAAGGTATATTTCCTTATAAGCCATGACAAACTTATCCAAAATGGTGTAGAGACTCTTTGGCTAGCCTTTGTGAAATCAATTTCATCATAAACCATATCTCAAGCATTTGAAACTGAACCAAGAGATCCAACACATATGCACTATTTGAGGGAGTTTGAAACATTTTATAATAGTCATAGCATGTTCCCCTAACTACTAGCTATATTACAAACACCTGTATTCACCATATGTAATCATTCATTACTTTTTTGGACCTCATTCTTCATATTTGGTAGTCACTGTTCATCCTAGACGTCATCTAATCTCTCATGGTAGCACATGAGTCTAAATATCTTGCTCTAATTCATAACCCTTGATCCTATGTAGTTTTCCATGTAACATTCCCTTGCCACATTGCTCATACCATTATAAAATATGATTATCACCATTTGGACATGTGTTCATCTTGTCTATCTAGAAACTAGTTAGATTCAACCTGTTTATCTCCTTTATAATCTCTTTGCTTCAAATTTTGATGATGGTTATCGATCACTAACCCAAAGTCCCAAGATCATGACAGTTGGTAACATTACATTTGATTGGAGCTCCTTGACATTTGAATCTTGCTCACACCATAGATCCTAATCTGTATAATAAATCACCAACCATTGATCTTACTCTTAACTTATCAACTCTATTCTATTTCACCCCACATGTCAAACATGCATTGATTCTCAAGATACATTGTTAGTCTACTAGCCTCATGTGCTTATGCCATGTGTTGATCTCTTAATCTCTTTGACTATTTGAACCATCTTGCACCATTGGATCAAGATGTATGATGCAAAGTAGACCATTGTATCAACCAAGACCCACTATTTGAAACCTAAAAACTACTTCATGATATTAAAATTGACATCCTTGCTCATATAATATGATGTTCATGCAACCTTCATTAACATCCCATGAACTATCAAATTTAAGCTCATATAGATTTATTTTTCTCTTTCTAAAAATAGATGTTTATGTGATTGTCATTTCATGTAATCAGTAGATGTATTTGGCATCCTACAAACCATAAAATTTAGGCTCATATGGATTTATGCAATGGATTTAACTTGATGTTAGTGTGAATATCTTAAGCTTTTTAACCAACTTTGAAGGCTTGGATCTTGAACCGTAAGAATCATGGAGGCATAAAATTTGTAGGATATGTTCTTGATACTAAAAGGGATGAACCCATTTGATTAGTCAATCCTAGGATCCTTCTAATTATTTTTATAAAATTTTCAAGTGTGCTTATCTGTGAAATTTTGAATGACACTTTGATGATGGTCTAGATTGAAAAGGCTAAGTATGGAAATTTAGTGAATTTTATATAAGGATCCTACTTCGCTCATGCATAACTTTTATCTCGCTTCATTGCATGAATTGAAACTTAGGGCATATCAACTTGGTTTAGAGATAAATGGACCCATATTATCATCTGATCTTGAAACTTACACATGTAAGAGATATGACATCATGAAACTACCCACTTAGCTCTATTTATGATCCTTTACAAATTGGCTAAGTATGGAAACTTAGCGAGAAATGTCTAAGAGGCCAACTTTGAACCCTCATATCTTCTACTATATTTAGATTCATGTCATGAGATTTGGCGAGTAGTAACTTGGGACTAATGTGATCACAACCATATGACCAATTCTCCTTGACTCATCTATACATGGTAATGATGATGTCAACAAACTACCTACTCAAAATTTTTGCCACTAGACCTAAATGTTTAGATGAACACAATGAAGAACCAGATAAATGCTATGCACTTCCCATTTCATATATGACTTCTAAAATGACCCCTAAGATATAAAATGGTAGAAGGACTAAACTAGATAGTGACCAAAACTAAAATGGCATATAAAATGGCATCAAATGAATTACAACACACCATATGGCATTATAATCAGCCCCTATTTAAGATTTTGACTAAAAGGGGGTTGACCCATTTTAACCATGGTAAAAATGGTCAATATTTTTAGTGATTTCCCAAGGGTGGCATGCTTTCTATGCCATGACCAGTTTTCTAATACTATCTATTGGGATATGGAATCACATGTATAATAGATTGACACAAAAATGCTTTTGACAACACACCACAACAAAAAACAAGGATAAAACATAAATCAGAAACAAATGTATGTTCAACTAGAACATATAGGGAACAAAACACACATAATTTTAAAAAACACACCTACTCTACTATTTATAGAACTAAATTTTACCATTCAATAATAATGTTTCAAATGTATCCTATTCATAGGGATAGGCAACTCTTCTCCATTCATCCTTACTAGTTGGAAAGATTTACTTTGCTTGCACTTGATGATGATATATGGTCCACTCCATAGAGTATCAAAATTTGTATGCCTCCCTAGTTTTTATCTATATTCATCCCATTTCAATACTATGTCACCTTCTTGAAATGATCATAGATTTGCCTTCTTGTGAAAAGACTTCTTCATCAATACTTGGTGATGCTCCAAAACTCAATGAACCTTCTCTCTAGTTTCCTATAACTTCATTAATTTTTTGGATCTTACCTCCATAGGAGTGTTTTCCAGTATCTCTAATTGATGCACCAATTTTAAAGTATGTAGCTCTTGAGAAATAAACCTATCCTCTCTTCCATAGACAATCACAAAAGGAGAATTCCCTATTGAACTCTTGAGAGTTATCTTGTAAACCCATAAGTTTATTTTCAATTTGGTGTGTTAAGCCCTCTAGTTCTGATCTAAGGTTCTATTGATGATTCTAATCAGGTTCTTATTATTATATGTAGCTAACCAATTACCTTGAGGATAATAGTTGGATGAAGTGCTTAGAATATTCCATTACTATTTACCCAATCAGCTATCTTAACACCCATAAAAGTAAGAGCATTATCTAAAATAATAGTAGGAGTGCCAAACCTTGTTATGATGCTATCATAAAACTCCAAGATATAATTATCATTAGCTTCTTTCAATTCCAATGCCTCAACCCATCTTATAAAATAATTAGTTTCTATGAGTATCTATTTATGACCAACACTTGATGGGGGGTTTATCATGCCAATGAAATCTAGACCCCATTACATCAAAGGTTGATCTACTTGGATTGGATTCAAAGGAAGGGTTGCAAGATTATGTTTTCCTAAAAATAAATCACATTTTACACACATCCTCACCTAGGCATTATAGTCTTTGAAAAGGATAGGCCAATAATAATTGACCCTCATGATCTTGGAAGTTATGGTTCTTGGAGAAAAATGACCTCCTGCTATCCCATCATGAAAATTTTCAAGCAAAACCCCAAGCTGATCATTATCAACACATTTCAATAGCACCCATTAATGTCTCTTCTAAAAATCATACCATCTATAAGACAAAATGGAATAGATTATAATATAAAATACCTCCTTTATGATCTACTCATGCCATTAGGACACTCACCATTCTAAATGAATATGATCATATCTTGTGTCCAACTATGTACGAGCAAGGAAGCAATTGATTGTGAACAATCATGATTGACTAAAACTTATTCTTTTAAATCATGAATATTTGAATCTAGGTGTTCACAAAGGCCATTACCTCTCATCAAATTTGTTACTTTGATATCAACATCATATTCCATTACCTTAGTGATCCATCCTGCTCTCTTCTCACTAAGGTCTATGCTCAAAATAAACTCTTTAGTATTAGGATGAGAAACCATAACATGAATTTTATTTTTTGAAACCATATGCCTAAAATTATTTATCCCTCACAATAATAAGGACTTGTTTATCCATAAAGGTTTACTTGACTTCATAATCTTCTAAACCTTGACTAAAGAATGCAATAGGCTACTCCACACCCTCATCATTTTCTTTTGCATTAACATGGTTGAGATAGTTTTAAGGTTAGAAAATGAATACAACATGAAGTCTTTATAAAATTCAAGATTCACAAGAATAAGAGCTTGTGAAATTAATGTTTTAATGTCTTTAAAACTTCCCTTACATTCTTTGGTCTAAGAAAAGACCTAATTCTTTTTTAACATGGCTATGATAGGCTTCATCAAAGATGCAAACCTAGGTATGAACCTCATTTTAAAATTTATCTTGCCTAAAAAACTTTAGATACATTTATTATGTAATGGCAATTATAGGCCAAAAATAGCCTCTATCCTTTTAAGATAAATAGACAAACCATATTTGAAAATAATGTGTCCCAAGAGCTTACCTTCATGGACAACAAAGATGCATTTATTTGGATTAAGAGATACTCCATCTACCTACATATTTCAATCTCTTTTCTCAAGTGTTTCACATTTTCATTAGCATCCTTGGAAAACATTATTATATCATCTAGATAAACCAACAACATCTCATTAATCAAACCTTTGAATGCCATGCCCATTGCTCTTTAAAAGGTAAGACTAGTATTTAACAAACCAAATGGCACATTACTATAAGAAAAAGTTCCCCATTTAGTGGTAAATGATATCTTAAATTGATCATCTTCGTTGACTTGAATATTATTATAAACGAAGTATCCATCTAGAAGAGAGAAATGTTGAGAACCTGGAATAATCTATATTATCTATTCCATTGAGGGTAAAGGATAGTGATCTTTGAGTGACACCCTATTAGTATCCCTGAAGTCCACACAAAGTCTTATCTCCCCACTCTTATTTATAATAAGCACAAGGTTAGCTACCCATGTTGAATGTTTTATAGGAAAGATTATTTTAGATTCAAGGAGTTTAGTGAGCTCTAACCTCATGAGTTAATTCACCTTAGGATTGATGGGTCTTTGTTTCTATTTGATTAGTTTAACTCAAGGTTCCAACTCAAAAATATTATGTGATATGGTAGGATCAAATCCTTTTAGGTCCTTATACTCCCAATAAAATTTATCATGAAACTCTCTACATAAATCGATGAATGCTTGCTTTTCTAATGTAGAACATTCCTTGCCTAGTTTGAGGAGTTGATTTCTGAAGATCAAGACTCTTTCATATTTTTATTTTTTTATACATAATTTTTATTTCTTATTTTAATAAATATCATTGAAGATACTTCCTAATGTCACCTGACCCTTAGGTATCTTATTTTCCCTTAGTTGTACAATATGATCACCTAATTTTTCTTGGAGTCTCTTTTGATTCCTTGAAGAAAATTCAACCTCATTTTGTAGGAAGCATGCAATGTGTTTATAACTATCAAACACTTGCCAAGACACTTAATTATTAGGTATAGAAGGTCTGATAATGATCTTAATGTGATATTATTTCCTCTTCTCTTTTATGGTTGTTGGAGTATCAAATTGAGCTCCTATGGAAGCTAGTCTATCAACGTGATTATTTTGATCCCTTGGGACTGACAGTATGTTGAATGCATTAAAATATTCAAAAAAATCCTATAACCTATACTTATATGACTTAAGCAAAGGGTTATTGGTAACAACCACATTTATAACTTAATGAATAACCAATTAACTATCTCCATATACTTGTAAGTTATTGATTCCTTTTCTCCTTGCCCATTGAATTCCAAGAATTAAACCTTCATACTTAGCCACATTACAAGTACAAATGAAATTCAATATATATGAATCATAATATTTTTGTTTATATGGGGAGACTATAATGACACTACCTCTTGCACAAATTTTACTTCTTGTACCATCAAAAAACATTTTCCACGTCTCATCTTCTTCACCTTCTTCCTTAGTACTTAGAGGTGTTGGTATTCCTTCTTCATGTATGAAATATACTCCTAGATTAGTTTCCTCCATAAGATTCTAAGGATCATGATCATAAGTGTTAGTACCATATTCATCAAGAAACAAATATGTAATGCCTTCAATCTTGGAATAAGTTCCATCATCTACAATAAAATCCTTCTCTTCATGAATAACACAATTCAAATTAGAAATTGGCTCAATGTAAGGTTCAATATGAAACCTTGAAAGAGGTTGTGTCCTAATTGTCACCTTTGTCCCATACATCACCCTAAAGGCCAAGAATTACTAGTCAATTGAGAGGTAACTACCTATCTTGGATATGAATTCCCTTATGAGGCAAATTTTAAAGTGATTTGGGAGATCAACAATAACTATGTCTTGCAAGATGGGGAAACTAGGACAATCATGGAAGAAGAATTTCAAGTTCTTAATCAGTCCTATCATTTTGGTAGGTGTAAAATCTAGTTGGAGGAATCATTTACTATGAGGCTCATACTTCAATCCCAATTATCTACTACCACTTTCGTCATAACTGAAGTAGAAGTTCCACTAACAACTACGTAGTTATGGACTAGCTTGTCACCCACTATGAGAGTGATATAGAATGGTGGAGGTTTATCAGCTCTATTAGATGGTTTGATAATAGTTTTAGGAAAAATACAAGTACAACATGATTTTGACTTTGATTTGAAGGAGGGACTTTGGTAGGGATAGTGGATATCTACTTTTGTAGGAGCTCTTTCTAACCAGGCATATACAAAACATCCTAGAGAGAAATGGATGTTTTAGTAATTTTTAATGAATCTACAAAATTTAAAGAGGACATGCCTAATTTCTACTATATTATTGGAGGAAAGGAAGTGCTTGGATCCTAAGGAGTTGGAGTGCCTTGAATAGTCCTTCCAACATTTTGATTTGATGGAAGTGTAGGAGCCCTTGGAACTATCCCACTTGCAACCATGCTTTACTACTTTGGAGGATGATTGGATGAACTTTTAGGCACATTAATATCTCCACATAAAGCATTTATTTTGGCTCTAGTGTTGTATATGACTGAGGTTCCATAATTAATCATGAAGGTGTCCTTATCTAGGAATTTGGTGAAGATCTCTTCTTGAGGCTATTCCACTTCCACTTATTTGACATCATAACTTCATCCTCAATAGATAAGAGAGGAATAACCTTGTGATAATCAATAAGATCATGATATACACATTTTTTAGCATCAATAAATTGGAAACGATGCTAATTTTTTCCTTACACCAAGTTGCTATGAACTAGAACCATCTCTCTTGCATTGGTAGTAGAGTTGGGATTATATGTATTAGTAGTCCTATTGGGATTAGGTTGACATTGGCCTCTTCCTCTTCCAAATTTATGACCATAATACTATTGATAAGGATATGAATAATTGATGGACACCTTATTTCATATTTCCTTTCCTTTTTTGAGCCTCTAAGGCTAGGAGCTTTGATTTTCAATCAACATTATTTTTTTCCCACCTAGGAACAACCTCAGATTTGGTATTGGCATTAGGAACTTGGGATACATCTAGAGTATCAATAGAAGCATAAGAAACTTGAGTCATAGACACTTTAGGTGATAATATTACAACTTGAATGAGATTATTTTAATCTCTGATAGCAATTTCATATGCTTCAAGTAGAGTGTAACCACCCATAAATTGAAGCATAATAACAATTTCAATGTCAATATCTTTCAAATAGGTCAAAAACACAAAGCTAGGAGGTGGCCTCATAGGAGGAGGCAATATATTCCAAGTCTTATAAAACCTTTCATTAAAATCATGCATTGTTTCTTTGTCTCCTCTTTTGATTACATTAAGCTGGTGTATGAGAGAGGCATGGTCACTATAATTTCTAAATCTTGATCTCAACAGCACTCCAAATTCATCCTGAGATGTGATGTATCCACATTTTAGAGTCCTATACCAATCTAGATCCTTTCCAATAAGGGACATAATAAGGAGTCTAATAATAATGTTTTCTTAAGTGATATTATGGAAACTATAAAATTTATAGACATCTCTAATGTGATCATTAGGTGTAACATGACTCTAACCATTGAATAGGGGTACACGTTTTGTGGCATTAGGAGGAATGACACCATATGCCTAAAGGAAAATTGTATTATTTACATTGAATGTAGGGAAAACATGAGTTTTATCCATTTATTCTTTAGTATCTTCAATTTCTTTAACTTGTTCACTCTCTTGACTTCCCTCGCTAGCAAAATCCACCTAATCTTCAAAGTGAAAATTAGGAGAAGGATATTAAACTTCAAGAGGAAGTTCAAGTTGAAGGAGTGGATCAATGGGACTTAGAACCATGAATTATGATAACAAGTTTATAACAATAAAAAATCCTTTAACTAGATTTACCTTGATGGAGTTATTAAATGTTGAGTAACACACCAATTTGTAGTTAATGTTTTCAGGACTAGAATTGACCTTGACAAGTTATCTTGAAGACAGTTCCTACTAGGTGTGACAAAATTGTTGTCACAAAATCTCTCACTTTAGAAGAGGGTGTTTAAGCCTCTTATATATTTGGATAACATGGGAACATTTCTAGGTATGTGGGTGTACTTATTATCGAATTGAGCCTCTAGATTTAAAGGGCTAGATCCCTGAATGTATCATGTAATGCTTATCACTTAAATTACTTCTTGATTATGGGGTAAAGAGTTAGAATTGCATAAATGGAACCTAATATAGGGGAGGTGATGCAATACGATTATCTCTATTTGACCATCATTTTTCAAACATAATAAATTAAAGCATACAAATCAGTCTCAAAGCTCTAAAAGGTTCTAACATGAGTATTTCAATATGGAGGTGAGATGTGTGAAACAACACAAGGCAAATGGAATAGAAGGTAAATTACACATTCCAAGGATAATTATACACCTAAAAGAGTTTTGAAACACTTAATTACACTCTATATGACATTTTAGTCTAAGAACTCTTTCTTAGATATGGAAGGATAAAGGAAAGAAGGATAGAAGATTATAACTTCTTATCACTATAAATCACTTACACACTTAGACAATTATTTGAAAAAAAAAGAACTTGAATTAATGTTCAAAGGTAAAATATGACATCAATATAACATTGATTCACCATATATGGTGTGGTATCTATCTATAAAGGCCAAAATGGTAGCTACTTATAGAACTTCAGAGAGAAGAAAAGAAAGAAGCTCAAGAGTCACTAGAACACATGTCGAGGCATGAGGACCAGTTACATTGTAGGTGAATATAAGTGTGAAATAGACCATGAATTATTATTAGCATATATGTCCCTATAATCCATGACAAAATTTTCCAAAATGGTGCATAGATTCTTCGGCTAGTGTAAAATTACTTTCATCATAGAGTATCTCTCAAACATTTGAAATTGAACCAAGAGAGTCGACACATATGCAATATTTAAAGGATTTTTAAAAATGATATAGCAATAATAACATGTTCCCTTAACTACTAGATATATTATAGACACCTTTATTCACCATCTCTAGTCATTAATTACTTTCTTAGACCTCATTCTTCACATTTGGTACTTACTATTCATCTCAGACCTTATCTAAGATCTCATGGCTATGCATGAGTCTAAAGAGATTGCTCTACTTTAGAACCCTCAATAATATGTAGTTGACTATATAGTGTTCCATTGACATGTTTCTCATTCCATTCTAAAATATTCTTGTTACGATTTCGACATGTGTTCATATTGTCTATCCAGAAACTAATCAGATTCGACCTACTCAATCTCCTTTAGAATATCTTTGCTTTGATTTTAGATGTTGGCCATCGATCAATGAACTAAATTATTGATATCATGATATTTGGCAACATTAAATTTTATTGGAACTCCTTGACCTTTGATTCTTACTCAAACCATCGATCTTGATCTATATGATCAAGTGCCATCCATCAATCTTGCTCTTAACTTATCAACTTTATTCTAGTTTACACCACATGTCAAATTTGCATTGATTCTCATGGTCTATTGTCAGTTTATGAGCCTCTAATGCTTATGCCATGTGTCAATATCATGACTTAGGAACACAGATTGTTAGATCAACTGGGACCCATTGTTTGAAACCCAATAGCTACTTCATGATGTTAAAATTGATGTCCTCACTCTTGTCATTTGATATTCATGTAACCATCATTAACATCATGTGAACCATCAAATTTAAGATCAAATGGGTTTCTTTTACTCTATCTAAAACTTGATGTCTACATGGCTATCATTTAACATCCTTGTGAACATATTTCACATCTCACAAATCATCAAATTTAGGCTCATATGGATATCTGCATTGGCTTTAAATTGATGTTATCATGAACATATTATTTTTTTTAACCAACTTTGAAGGCTTCAATCTTGAAGTGCAAGAATCATAGAGGCACAAAATTTGTAGGAGATGTTCTTGATACTAAAAGAGATGACCCATTTGATCCATTAGTCTCAAGAGCCTTTTAAGTAATTTTACAAAATGAACAAATGTGATCACCTGTGTAATTATGCATGACACTTTGACAATGGTCTGCTTTGAAATGGCTAAGTATGGAAATTTAGTGAATCTTTTCTAAGGATCCCACTTTGCTCATGCATAACTTTTGTCTTGCTTCATCGCATGACTTGAAACTTAGTGCATATTAACTTGGTATAAATATGAATAAACCCATATGATAATATGCTCTTAAAACTACCACATGTGTAAGATATGGTGTCATCAAATTTCCCACTTGGCTCTATTTGAGCTCCTTTGTAAATTGGTTAAGTATGGAAACTTAGCGAGAAATGTCTAAGAGGCCAAATTTGAACCATCATATCTTATATTATGTTTATATGCATGTCCTAGAATTTGGTGAGTATCAACCTTAGACTAATGTGATCAAAATCATATGACCAATTCTCCTTGAATCATCCATACATGGAAATGATGATGTTAGCAAACTACCTACTCAAAATTTCTACTAATAGACCCAAATGTCTAGATGAACACAATAAAGAACTAGATGAATACCATGCACTTCAACTTTTATATATGACTTATAAAATGAACCCTAAGATATAAACTAGCACAAGGACTAAATTAGATAGTGACCAAAACTAAAATGGCGTATGAAATGACATCAGATGAATTACAACACACCCTATGACATTGTAATCATCCCCTATTTACGATTTTGACTATAGGGGGTTCACCCATTTTGACCATGGTAAAAATTGTCAACAATAATCACACCATAGGTATAGATGATCGTCTAGGTAAGTCCTTTATATAAAACTCTATCATTTTTTGTTAATTTTGGGGTTTGAGAGGCCCTACAAGCATTTTAACTAATTCTAGATGATTCAACAAATGAA
Source organism: Torreya grandis (assembly GCA_037957365.1). Lineage (NCBI taxonomy): Eukaryota > Viridiplantae > Streptophyta > Pinopsida > Cupressales > Taxaceae > Torreya > Torreya grandis. The sequence goes on along the minus strand of JARHVA010000239.1, from coordinate 5,463,395 downwards.
TTGAGTGGATCAACTAGTCCAAGTAATTAGGAGGAGAGTAACTCTCTAATCCAAGTGAGAGGCCAAACAAGGGCATGGGAAGGGAGTTTTAGGAAGCCCTAGGGCTTCCTAGGGTGTCAAATCCTAGGTTGTGGCTTGTCTAGGAAAACCCATAACATGGCCCACTGCCAAGCTATAGGTTGGCCCAAAAAGCCATGGCCTAGGCCAGGAAGAGGCCAAAATAGGCCCCAAGGAGCCTAAGAAGGCCTAAAATAGGCTTGAAAAGACCAGAGACGGGGGAAGTAAGAAAATAGGTTTTAGAGGTTATCTTACACACTATTTTATTATTTCACTACTTGCACGACTAATACACTTATATATTTTTTGGTTTTGTAGACATGAGGAGGAGTTAGTGTGATAAAGGAGGGAAATTAATCATAGGTAAGAGAATGATTGGCATAGGGAGAGAATCCATGTGACATGACTAACCAAGAGAGAGTATTAACATGGTTGATTGAGGTGTTGAGTATTTTCATTGATGTCAAAAGGTGTATCATGTCAAAATTGACCATGTGTGATATCAAGAAGCATCTTGTGATGGTTGATGTCAAAGGTAACTAAATATAGATGGTAGCATGTGATATGTCAAGGTACATTAAAGAGTAGGTACATGAGAGAGAAGAGTGTCATCATAAGAAGAGAAGAGTGTGGCCATGAGAGTTATCATGAGTAAGTTCATTCATAAAATAAAGAGTGTAGCATGAAAGAGATGAAGGAGAGAGTGTTGCATGGATGGGAGTTGTCATGAATGTTGTGAGCATGAAATGTATATGTCATGGAATAGTGTTTTGGTCATGATAGTTGTCATGAGTAAGGTCATTCATTAAAGAGACATGAAAGAGAGAGTGTTATATGGATGAGAGTTGTCATGAATATTATGAGCATGGAAGGAAAAAGTCATGGAAGAGTGTTTGAAGAAAAATACTTTCTACATAGGAATCATATTATATGAAGAGGTATGTGTAGAGGAATGTATGTGCATAGTATGGCATAGTCATAGCATGAAGAGTTTCGATGTGAGCCATGTGAAGGAATCATAGTGAAATGAATGAAAAAAGGCATGTAAAGATTGTATGGAATTTTTTGAGAATTTTATTAAGGTGTATAATCATCCATGAAAGTCTTAGGGTGAGCCTATAGGGGTAGGACCTTTAGACCAAGTCTGCACCTAGACTAGTCTAGACCCTACATAGCCTAATTAAGTATGAAGACATGATTTCAAGGAAATAATGAATATGTGAGCATGAAAAGAGGTGAGATAAGTTTTTCTATGCATTATCACAAATTTTGAGGTCATGCTTGGAAGGAAATTGCATGAAACATTGTTTTAGGCCTTCTCAAGTTCATACAATGAGTTATCAAGACCTGAGAAGTACTTTCATATATTTTTTGTCATGTGTAACCTTTGCATGGTAACCTTAGTTTTTAAGGGGAGATGGGTAAGGATCCTATATAATATATCCTATCATTGGTTTTGTATTTAAGGGTCATTCTTTTATGAACAATTGTTAACACTAAAACCTATGCTAAACCTCCCTAAAACCATAATAAGGACCTGATATGAAATATCTTATTCAAAATATCTCAGGATGGATTCAAATGTATAGATAAAATATTTTATAATGTATTAAAATATCCCAATTACCTCCAAGTGGTGGTGGTTAGTTAGATGAGAGAGAAAATGTGTAGATATAGGCTTATTTATCAAAACTTTGCTTCAGCTCTCAAAAGTTGTATTAGTCAAGAAGAATAAATGAATGGAATAAGAAACTAGAGACTCATACTTCATTTCCATGATGTTTTATAGATAGGTTCCAACTTTTAAGTGTGATAATTTGGTCATCCAAGTTAGCCAGTCATAGACATACCTAATGATGTAAATAGAGGTGAATTCTAGGCAAAAATGAAGAGAGAGATTTGAGGTATGAGCATGGTATTTTGATGAAAAAAATTACATGAAAATATTAATTATTTATTTTAAGTCATTCTCATGCATTTAATAATCTTTGGAGGTCATGTATGTGGTGAGAAAGTTACTCAAAAATGGCTAATCTAGTTTAGATAAGACTATGAAACATGAGGTCATGAAATTGATTTTCAAGACAAAATTTTTTCATTAGACCATATGATTTTTCCATTTGAGGATGTCATGAGGATATATAATAACTATTTTTATTATTTATGAGTCATTAAAAGTGTCTACATATGTGTTTAAGGTCTAATCCTTCATGACTAGTTTTTTAGGTAGTCTGACAGTTTTGAGTAAATAAGTTGCAGAGATGATCTTGAGACTTTATGTCCTAAGTAAAGGTATTATGAGAATTTTGGGATGATATTAAATTCATGTATTATATTTATAAATTTTTCATTTGTAATAATTAATCTTCATAAGAGTGTTTGAGCTTCATTCTTGTAAGACATATTTTTTACTGTACATGGGCCTAATAGGGCATAAAGTAGGTTTCAAGGTATGAACAAAAAATATAGATATAAAAAATAATGGAGGAGGTTAAAATATTTATTTGACTAAGTTAATAAATTATTTTTTATTGTTGGAGAAGGACATATGGTTCCAATAAGATCAAGTCTTAATGTTAAGAGAGCAAATCCAATGAAGTAGGTCTCCATGAGACCTAAAGGATGAGTAAGACCAATATTGGTTATTAAGTTATATTATTATATATGATTTAATAAACATTATTTTATGTCCTTATTACATGACATGAAGGATATCAAGCATGAAAGAGATCAGACAAACTTTTGGTATTAAAAGGCCTAATATGACAATGAACTGCAAAGAGAGTTCTTATGAAGTGGTTGGACCTAAAATGTTTTGTAAATCTTGGATAATGTTATATTTTGTATATTTTAGTTTTTTTAAAAATAATATTGATGTCTATGGAGGTGAAATGTGTTTTAAGAGATCACTTTTACACGTTACTAAACAGACCTAATGCAATTAGGTCTTCATGAGTCCTAATAGAGAAATAAGGCCTAATTGAGTTGTGGCAAAGCAAGATGGATAAAAATTATGATTTAACCATGTTCATAAGATTTAATAAAACATATTATATGGCCTAACTAAGAGGTTATGATTTTTTGTCTGACCAAGTAGTATGTGAATAAGAGATTAGTATATATACGAGGCAGTTTAGGCCTATTTGGGTGTGAAATAGAGGGTATCCATATAAGCAAGTAAAATAAAATATGCATGAGTATAATAATGTTTTGAAACATGTTTTAAACTCTCAAATTAAATCATATAATCCATTCATTAATTTTATAAGTTGTATACATCAGTGATACATGGTCTAATTAGAGTTGATGAGGGCTAGACAAGCAAAGAATTATGTATGCAATAGTAATGAATAATATATTACTTGGTAGAGAAGAAGGAGATATTGAATTGAGTTGTAAACCCTAATAGGATAAAATATAATTATTCATGATAAGATTATATTTTATCTACATATGAATATTAGGGATATATGATCTAATCATAATTGATGAGGGTTCATCAAGCAAAGGTGAGTATATATTGAGATTGAAGAGAAAATAGAGTAGAAGAAGTATGTTCATCATTTTTTTATTAATAAATATAAATTTTGAAGGTGATCAAAATTTAGAGGTGGCTGAGTTGGTGATGAATCACCTAGGGAATTAGTAGGTCCTTACAAGTAGGTGATTACTAAAGCCTAGTTAAGTGGGTGCTTGACTGTATTGGGGTTGGCACTCCAAATTGAGTTGGTGATCAATATAATTTGATAGTTTGTTACATAAGACAATATTACATTTAATAATATTAGTTGGTATTCTTCCTCTTGAGAGTTTCCCACTCATATATGTGTTTTATGTGTTATGTTTTTATTTCATGCTCACATGATTGGTTCTTAATGCATTGCTAGATCACTATTTTTCTCTTATAGCTCATGAATGTTAGAGCATAGTTACAAATTTTTTTAAGGTTATTAATTAATCTCCCATCTTAGTAAATTATGCTTATAACAATTAGTATCAGAGTGAGTTCCTTTAGAGTAGGTCTAACAACTTAAAGGAGATCCTACTAGAAGCTTAAGCATGTATAATCAAGGAAGTTTCTCAACCAACAAGGCCCCTCTCTTTAGTGGGATTAACTATTAATTTTGGAGAATAATAATGAAGACATATCTAATGTCCTTAGGCCATGACATATGGCAATTAGTTGTTGATTGATACACTCCACCTCTTACACCACCAATTGACATAGCAGGCAATAAGGCTAGTGAGAAAAACTCTAAGGAAATGAATTCCATCCTATGTGGTCTTTTAGAAGTAGAATTTATAAATGTCATATATTATGTCAACCAAAAGGATTTGGGAAAAGTTACAAATGATATATGAAGATAGACTAAGAAGCAAAATCACCAATGAACATGAAGATATCATTAAATAATTGGGAAGTTAGGTTGAGATTTTCATTACAAGTCTCAAGACCAAGGAAGAAGAGTGTGTAGTCATATAAAATGTAAAAATTGGTAACTTAAGAATGAATAATGACACTCAACCCATAGGTTCCTCTTACTTTATCTCATGACCCTCATAGGCTTGTTTTCACTAATTCTAAGTCATTTGTAGCCTTCTGGACCTGATCCTAGCTAAGCCAAGACCATATTTTCATGACCAATCCATCCCCCTAGGTGCCATATACCCAAGATAATAGTTCCCAACTAGGAGAGTCAGTGCCACTATTTTCCACTTTTGACATTGCTATCTAAGCTCATTTCTAGCCTGAATGGTCAATTCCTTCTAGTTTCCCATCTTTATACTTGTTAGCCTAATGTGAGGAAAATTCAATCCATGACTAATAGATACCTATAAAATACCATTCAAATATCATTTGAAAAGGGTTGGAAAATATCACAAATCAAGCAAGAATACAAGCAAGACTACTCAAACACATTTCCCTATTATTTGTATACAACCATCCAATATTATTTATAGCTTATTTGAATCCTTACACTAGTCCTTAGTCATCTCAATTACACCCAATTTAGCATTTCCTTGCATTCTCATATCATAATTTCACCAAACACTTTCAAAGGGAGAACTACATATGGCTTGACCCCTCTTTAGAGTATTGGTATGTAGGTAGCATGCCCACACAAGGGGTGTGGATCCACGTCTAGTGAATCTTACATACACTAACCCTCACCTTCTTGTTCAAAATTGGTCAAAGTATAATGGAAGATAGGGTTTGAAGATAAAATTTTCCCTACAAGGAGCTATATAGACTTCTAGCTATCGAAACTTCAAAGATAGGGTCACACAGACCTATCGAACAAAACCTAAAAACCATAAGATCTTAGGATAATAGTGTTGGACAAGGAATACAATTTCAATTTCACTCCTATCTACTTTTAACACTCCTATATAATCATAAAATGAATTTTAGATCTTAGTTTGTGATAGTCTCCTAGTCTTGCATAGTCAATATCATCCTTTGTCTCAATTGGATCAACACAGGTTCAAGCTAAGTTTGATTTCTCTTTATTCACTTGTTATTTTTAGAAAGTCTAAACAACAATAAAACATAAAAAAAATAATAGGTTAATTATGGCATAATTATTGACTAATTTTACTACTTATACCCTTTAACTAAATTAAAAATTAATACACCAATATTCCCAAAACTATTACATCATTTGAACCTGACTTACGTTGTTTGTGTACAAAAACCCTAGAAACCCTAGGGTAATTTTCCCAATTTTTCCTATATTTTTCTATTTTTTACCTGCATAATAAAATAAAAAATTAGCATCAAATTTTAAAATTCCATAGTAAAATTTAAAATAATTTTCTTTCAAACCCTAGTTTCCCATATTAGATCTTACTATTTTCTTAGTATTTTTCCTATATTTTTTTTGAATTTTTACTTGAATGTTTAAATTAGAATTTCATTTCAAATTTTAAAATTTTGTAGTAATTTTAAAATATTTTTTTTAAAACCCTAGGTGTCCATACTAGGTCCTGGTATTTTCCCAGTATTTTTTGATTTTTTACTTGCATATTAAAATCAAAAATCAATAGTAATTTCAAAAAAAAAATTTATCAAAACCCTAGTTGCACATACTAGGTCCTATTCAATAAACAATAATTTTCTAAATTTTTAGGTGCATAGTTAAACCAAAAATCCACTTTCATTTTCAAAATTTCATAGTATTTTGAAAAAATATCATTGTTAAAACCTTAGTTGCATGTACTAGCTCCTATTTGCTTTTGAGGTATCACCTTACATCTAAAACTGAGATTGCAAAAATGGATCTCACTTATTTACAAATTCTTCTTACATTCCTTGCAAATAATAAGGAGACCATACATGGTCCTATCATGTACATGAATGATGAAGTTTATCATATGTTAAAACAAAGTTTCATTCTTTCCCTTTCATGCTTAATTTTCATAATAAGAGATGATATTACAAAATTCATTGCTAAAACTACACAAGATATCAATATTTATTTTTCATACTCTCTCTCTCTCTCTCTCTCATGTGTAATTTTTTTCAAGTTTATCATGATAAACACATTAGAAATGTCATATCACATGTCAAAGTTATTTATGCATTCTTTCACAAATTCATGCTCTCTATCCCTTGCTTTCTATCTCTCATGTGGAATATTCTGTATAATCATATTACTATAAAACTTATAAATCCACTTGTATGATATCTATATATTATGTGTAATTCAATCAAGAATAAAATCCCTACATACTTAGAAGATCCATTACATATGATAACAACCACTTGTCAAGTTTCAATGTCATATCTCATGCACAGGAAAGAAATTCATTCTCCTCCTCTCCCCCAAGAGGGTGATAGCTACTTTCCCTTTAATGAGGTCCATACTATTACTCCTTCAAAAGGTGAGGCAGCCTATACTATTGTTCCTAATGCATATGTTTATCCTTTATCTTCTTCAAACCCTCTTCAACATGTGTGATTATATATTTAATCAAAAATAACTAGGGTTTGCACTTGCGAGACTCTAAGGGATCAAATCACTAGTATGAGCAAGATAATTTAAGATTTACAAATGTAGAATCAGATATTATATGAAGAGATCATAACATTGAAAAATCAAATTATACTTCAAAAGCCTCAAAGGAACCCTAGTGTCAATCATGTATATGCACCTTCACCTAGTCAATTGGTTGCAAGAAATGTTACATATCAAAACAAAAAATCATAACAAAGTAACTCTATAACTAGTTATTAAAAAGGAATTCAATGATCAATTAAGAGTTTAAGTGAGGTACTAAGGGAAATGATTAAATATAAGTTGATCAAACTACCTTCTCTACATTCAGTGAGAAGATCTAGATATTATTATGGTTATCATAGAATGCATGGGCATCACATAGATTCATGTTTGGAATTGCAAAAACATATACAATAGATAATTTATAATGAGGACCCTATACAAGGTAAATCAGCCAAATAATCCATAATGACATAGGAACATATTCATAAAGGGTCAAATTTAGAAATAGTCTAAAAGTGGTTACCAAAGCATAACTCATAACAACAAAAGGATCAAAAATAAAAATCAGAGCAACAAACAGTAACACAAGCATAGGTAAAGAATTAAAAAGATGCAAATTGACCTCTCCAAAATGAGGCTCAACTTTCAAAATAGTATGGGTTTGGTCAAAAATAACTACATTAGTTTGATTTTCAAGGGCAAGGGCTAGGCAAGCAGGCTTAAGGCATCACTACTCCTATTCTAGTAGTTGATAATGTTTATCACCAAGGTTTGGGATTTATTGAACATCCTAAGGGAAATCATTCACAAACACAATTTATCAAAAGGAAAGATCTAGATACAATAAAAGTCAACACTAGTATTCCATTGGTTCAAAATCAAGATGATAATGATGAATGGAATAATATAGGTTATTATGATTTCTATGATACCAACAATGAATTTGAATATTTAGAGTCATATTCAAAACCATTCTCTCATGCTTCAAAATCATGTATGATTACTTTTTTTGATATAAGACACCATGACAGGGAGTCTTCCATGAGACTCATTGGTTAATATTGTCTCTCCTCAGCTTCACTTGTACATAGTTTCTTAATTTTTATTATACATAGTCTCTTCATGATTTATTGTACATAGCTCAAAATATCAAAAATTCAAAAACAATACAATATACCAAAAATTCAAAAATATTCAAATATTTCAAAATTAAAAAACATGCAAATAATTCAAAAAAACCAAAAATATTTTAATTGTATGCATCATCCATGCTTTATATTTCTACTATTATGTTAGACTTACTTTTGTTGTTTTATGCTATTATTTTTCAATTTATCTACATTACCATGATTCAATTGATCTTCTTTGAGTGTGTGAAGTGACTTCTAGACCCTTGATTGCTTCATTATATCCATTGAGGGGGCATCCTACTTCTACATCAAGACATCGTCGATATAAATACCCAATAGGGGAATCTTCTATATGACTACACCATCCAAGTTGTGTCATTCCTACACCACACACTCTAGTTATCATGTTGATGTACATTACATACTATCTTACACATATTACTCTATCAACACTCACTAGTATATAACACTTATGTATTTCCTAGCATATACCTTGTCTTATACTAACATGTCTTGCATACTTTCCCTCTTTCTTTGATTAGTTAGATATGATTGTATTTCTAGTTATTACATGATTTCATTTCTTTCTTTGTGTAATTAGATATGATTGCATTTCTTAGTTCCTATTTTGTATCCAATATGTGTCTTAGGACTTTACCAATGTCCTTTGCTTCTATTCATGTGTGTGCCTTTGGTCATTTCCAATGTCCCTTTCTTGTACTCTTCTATGTGATTATGGATTTCATGCCAACTTACTTGTTTCAATTGTATGTGTATGTGGAATTTGAACATGCTTTGTATGCTTGATTTCTAGTTTGAGTGACATGTTCCCATGTCGCTTGTTTTATTTTCCCCTTGGCCATTCTTATATGCTTCTTGCTTCTTTCCTTATGTGTTGGTTGCTTGTTTGCTTCTCATTATTTTCAATGCCATGATCCATATCTTGTATTATTTATGTTTTCTTGGATGCCATGATGGGCATCATGATCCATCCCTCCAACTAAAAACTAACCAGACTTTAAATTCTAGTTCGGTACATTACACATGATATTGCATTGTTACATCTATCTAGGCATACGCCTATTGATCTAACAATCTCTTAATACAAATCATGCCATATCTTGAGATATCTTGTCAATTATCATTGCTATATCATATATTTTGCATCATAACACATTTGAAGGGCTCTTTCTTCTAAGGGAAATCATTGCAAGGTCTCCATTCCTACCCTCAAAAGAGGGGGAAACAAACAAGGGTTTTGTCATAAAGATCAAAGCTCCTAATATTCAAAATGATAGCATTTATAACACCCAAAACAATAACTAGACATCAAACTAGTTAGAATAGACCAGGCATATAGTCAAGAATCTAGAATAGTCATCATATTTGGCCCAAGACAATAGGATTGAGATAGGACTATAGTACCGATGGTATTACTAATTATTTCTAGTGCTCTTGTCTAAACAACAGAAAATCTAGATTTTCTAGAAATAGATAAAAAGGTAAGATTAGTTACAGGTTTGTTAGCTACAGTTCAGACCATAATTAATAGTTTCAGTATAGTTTTCTTAGAGAATATAGATATAGGGGAATCATGCACAATAGGATGGCTCTTTCTTATAGATTTAGATAGGGTAGTTGGTACAAATTCTAGATCAAAACGTATGTTTTAGACACCAGTGATTGGGGTCAATATGCATGGCACATTTGTTTTCTTTCTTTTTGAGTTTATAATTACCTAAGCATTCTTAGCAGTTACATGCCTTAATCCATCTACAAGTAGTTGGCATAATTTTGGTTTAGATTTCAAACAAACCTAACTTTTGAGTTCCTGAGTGGCTTCCACATAACCTAGATTTTTAGTTTCAAAGTGGATTTCATATAAGCCTAATCTCCATCTTTCAAAGTGACCAAGATTGGCCTAGTTTCCAACATACATTCAGATATCCATGCCAAACATTTTTGGATCATAATACATTCATGGGATTTAAGAGCCATCTCATACAACATATATTTCATATTGGTATTAGTTTATAGCTTCACTTCATAGGGCAATGATGGAGCCAAAGGTCTAGCTAGCCTTTATATTCTTGAGCCACCTATTTAGAGAGATTGGACACATATTCCAAACATTGATCAACATACACATGACCACCTAGATTCACTTAATATGTGATGATGGAGCCAAAAGGCCATATTTTACATTCTTGAGCCACTTTTTAGGAAATTGAGCACTTAGCTTCATTCATGATATTACTCCTGGTATAGCACACATCCAACATTACTCAACATCACTCGACATCATAATAAGTTTTATATTGGTTCACATACCCATTAAGGTGTATTTTTTCCTTTCTCTTCATCTCTTTTACCTAGATTTATACGTTCTTATTTTAGATATAACGTATCTAGTAAGAACTGATCTACTCTTTGTTTTATCTTGTAGATTTACACTTCACAATGTGCTCTCTCTATACACATCCATTATCACACAAGCTTCATGAGCTTCACCCTTGTAGGTACGTTTAGGTATGCTTTCCTTTTTTCCTTTATCTTAGTATTTCACTTTGATACATCACTAGAATAAAGGGGGGAAATGTAGTCATATAAAATACAAATATTTGGTAACTTGATCATGACTAATGACACCTAACCCATAGGTCCCTCTTTCTTGCTCTTATGATTATCATAGGCTTATTTTCATCAATTCTTAGTCATCCATAGCCTTCTGAACCTGATCCTACCTAAGCCAAGACCCTCTTTTCATGACCAATCCATCCCCTAGGTCTTGTCTACCTAGGATAATAACACCCAACTAGGATAATAACATTGGTGCCACTATTATCTACTTTTGGTGTTTTTGTCCAAGCTCATTTCTAACCCCAAAGGTCAATTCCTTCTAATTTCTGATCCTTATCCTTATCAGCCTAATGCAATTAAAATTTAATCCATGACCAATAGATCCCTATAAAATCCCATTCAAAAATCATTTATAAAGGGTTGGAAAATATTAAAAATCAAGAAAGAATACAAGCAATACTACTCAAGCACATTTCCGTATTCTCTGCATATAATCATCCAATACTATTTTCATTTTAATTAAATCCTTACACTAGTCCCTAGTCATCTCAAGTACACCTAGTTTAGTATTTCCTTAAATTATCATATCATAATTACACCAAGCACTTTCAAAAGAAGAACTACATATGGCTTGATCCCTCTTTGAAGTATTAGTATGTAGGTAGTGTGCCCACATAAGGGGTGTGGATCCATGTCTAGTGAATATTACACACACTAACCCCCTTCTTATTCAAAATTAGTTAAATTAAAATACAAGATAGGGTTGAAGAAAAAATTACTCTACAAGGAGATTTATATACTTTTAGCTACCAAAGCTTCAAAGACAAGGTCTCACAGACTTGCTAAACAAATCCCAAAAAGCTTAGACTCTCAAGACAACAATGTCAAACAAGGACTATAGTGTTAATGCCACTCATATCTACTTTTGGTGTTCTTATCCAATCAAAAAATTAAGTTTAGATCTTAGTTTATGACAGTCTCCTAGTCCTACATAGTCAATATCAACCTCTATCTCAATCAGATCAACACAGTTTCAAGCTAAGTTTGATTTCTCTCTAATCATTTGCTATTTTTAGAAAGTCTAAACAATAATCATAATTAATAAATTAGTAGGTTAATTATGGCATAATTATTGACTAGTTTTACTATTCATACCATTTAACTAAATTAGGAATAATACACCAATATTCCCAAAACTGTTAAATTAGAGTGTACCAAGTTCAAGATAGAAGTGGAGTCCTTAAAGGTAGAATTGGACTAGGAAATAATCAAATTGAAGAAAAATCATAATTTTGAAAACATAAATGGAAATTTTTATGACATATTAAATATTCAAATGTCACCTCTCCTCAAAATATGCCTTGGATACATGGATGACCAAAAGAGAAACAAGGAAGAGTAGAATATCAGTAAGCCAGAGACATGTTGATACTATCAAGAAATCTAAGATTATGAGTGATAGTCAAAGATTAGGACATTTCAAGATGATATCACTCCTTAAAGAGATAAAAAGATAGAGATGCATAATTTGAGAGTTGTCAAAATACAACATCTATCAAATAAACAAGTTATGTGAATTCCTTCAATGGTTACTATTTTTCATGCTATCAATATGGGCATAAAGCTATGGATTATAGACATCATTTCTCATGGAGGAATAGGATGAATTCTCATATCAATAATAGAAAAAGAGTATTGTTTTACAACTATAATTAGAGAGGACACATTTCAAGGGATTACAAGATGAGGCATATAAGGAAGATTAGTCAAGATAAGGTATGCAATCATGCTACTAAGAAGGTGATCAAGAAGTCAAACCTTGTGAATGAGATCAAGAAGGAGATATGCTTGTACATTTTGAATATAAAATAGGTAAGAGAATAAAATGTCAAGCTTGAGCATGTTTATTCAAAGGATTATATTGTAGATACTCTAACCAAGCCACTCCTAAAGACAACATTTAAGCACTAAGATAATAATTGGGTACAATTCCTACCCCTACTAGCCATTGAGAAAGTCAAGGGTAATGGGAGCTAATCAGGTGATGAATGTCAAAATAGTTTATTAGCTCCAAGAATAGTTGATTAAGGCCAAGAATGTTTGTGATGTCTTGATAGGCATATAAGCAAAGTGAGAGGTAAGCAAAATCTAACTGTACTCTAGTAGAGTGTACACTACACATCATGTTGGATATCAAAGTGAGTTGATCAAGTCAATTTTCATGACTCAAGGAATGTGAAGCATGATGATACATTGTATACAATGTCATTATTTATCAAATAGGTCTAAAGAGGGCATAACACAAGAAAAATAAGTGAGAAGTCTAAAAGTGTACCTACAAACCTGTCATAGGTAGAATAAGAAAAAAGAATACTTGTGATATGGGAAGTGATACTAGTGTGATCCAATGACAAGGTTCTTGTATACACATTGAGAATGGTCTATGAGTCCTAATGAATCATATAATGAGAAAACACTATGAGGACAAAGGGGTAGATAATCAGATGATTCATTAGCTTTAAGATTAGATGGGTAATTGTTTATGTCAGAGAAGGTATATAGAAACATAAAGATAGGTTGAAGAATGTGGCCAAGATTGAGAGTATGATGGATGTTTTTGAAGCTGAAGCAAGGAAATGAATATGGATTTTATCCATCTCTATAGAATCAAGGTGCATAAAGGAAATTGAATGGTCTTGTGTATTTGAGTCCATTTGAAGATCTATGTCAGATAAGAATAGATGTGATGGCATAGTAAGTCATTAAAGGTTTATATTAGAGACAAAGTGACTGAGGTATGCATGAAAATAGTTGGAGCATGTTTTTATAATGATTCATAGACTCTATGGTCCTATTACCAAAAGGGAGAGAGATCTCAAAAAAGGAGAAAGAGGCTAGTTTAAAAGGAGTTAGTTCTAAGAGAAAGTTTAGAATGCTTCATAGACTCAAGAAATGTTGAGATCCTATTTGTTGCAAGATGTTTGATCCAAAAAGTTACATCATAGGGAGAAAGTTGAAAGTATCTCTTTTGCATTTATGCCAAAGGGGGAGAATGTTCAGAGTAGAGGAGAAGTTTCTTGTTTAAGAGAAGTTTTTTTAAGGTGGTTGCCATCAATGACAAAGGGGGAGATTGTTGAGTATTTTCATTGATCTCAAGGTTGATGTCAAAGGTGTATCATGTCAAAATTGACCATTTTTGATATCAAGAAGCATCTTGTGATGGTTGGTGTCAAAGGTAACTAAAGATATATGGTAGTGTTTGACATGTTAAGGTACATGAAAGAGTAGGTGCATGAGAGAAATGAGTGTTACCATGAGAGAGAAGAGTGTCATCATAAGAAGAGAAAAAGAGTGTCATCATAATAAGAGAATAAAAATGTCATAATAAGAAGAGAAGAGTGAGGTCATGAACTTTTTCATTAGTAAGGTCATTCATGAAAGAGAGAGAGCATTTCATGAAAGAGAGATGAAAGAGAGAGTGTTGTAGGGATGATAGTTGTCATGAATGTTGTGATCATGAAAGGTACAGGTCATGGAAGTGTGTTTTGGTCATGAGAGTTATCATGAGTAAGGTCATTCATGAAAGAGAGAGTATTGCATGAAATAGAGATGAAAGAGAGAGTGTTGCATGGATGAGAGTTATCATGAATGTTGTTAGCATGGAAGGTAAAGTTCATTGAAGCATGTTTGAATAAAACTAATGATTGCATAGGAATCATAATATATGAAGAGGTCTATACAAGTCATTTATGTTATGATATGAAGAGGCCTGTGTAGAGGAATGTATGTGCATAGTATGGCATAGTCATGACATGAATATTTTTAGGGTGAGCCATGTGAAGGAAGCATAGTGAAATTAATGAACAAAAGAATGTGAATATTTTATGGAATTGTTTGAGAATGTGAATAAGGTGTAAAATAATCCATTAGAGTCTTAGGGTAAGCCTATAGGGGTAGGAACTTAAGACCAAGTCTACTCCTAGACCCTACCTGGCCTAATAAAGTATGAAGATTAGATTTCAATGTAAGTCTACATATGTGAGCATGGAAAGAGGTGAGATAATTTTTTCTAGGCATGTTCACAAAGTTTGAGGTCATGGTTTGAAGGAAATTACATGAAACACTATTTTAGACCTTCTCAAGTTCATAGAATGAGGTCTCAAGACTTGAGAAGCACTTTTAGATGTTAGTTGGAACATGTAATCTCTACATCAGAACTTGAGATATTAAGGATAGATGGAGAATGGTCCTAGATAATATATCTAGCCATTGGTTTTAGATTTAAGGGGAAACACTTTATGAATAATTGGTAACACCAAAACTTGTGTTAAACCTCCCTAAAACCCTAATAAGGACTTGATATGAAAGATCTTGTTTAAAACAAATCAATATAGATTCAAATGTCTAGATAAAATATTAGATCATGTATTAAAATATCATATGTACCTATAAGTGGTGGTGGTTAGTCAAATGAGAGAGAAAATGTGTAGATACAAGCTTATTTATCAAGAAATTACTTTAGCTCTCAAAATTTGTATTATTCAAGAAGAAAAAATGAATGGAAGAAGAAGCTAGAGACTCATACTACATATCCATTATGGTTTATGGATAGGTTATATACTTAAAGTGCGCTAATTTTGTCATCCAATTTAGCCAGTCGTAGACATACCTTATGATGTAGATATTGGTGAAACCCAAATAAAGATAAAGAGAGAGATTTGAGGTTTGGGCATGATAGTTTGACGAAAAAAGTGAATAAAGATATTATTTATGAATTTTAATTAATTCTCATACATTTAATAATCTTTGGAGGTCATGTATATGGTGAAAACATTACTTAAAAAATGGCTAGTTTGGTTCAGATAAGACTGTGAAACATGAAGTTAAGAAATTGGTTTGTAAAACCAATATTTGTCATTAAACCATATGAGTTTTCCATTTGAATATGTCATGAGGATATCTAAGAAATTTTTTTATGATTTTGGATTCATTAAATTGTCTACACAGGTGTTGAAGGTCTAATCCTTCATGGCTTATTTTTGAGGTGGTTTGATAGTTTTGAGTAAGCAAGTTACGAAGATGATATTGATCTTTTATGTCCTGAGTGAAGGTATTACAAGAATTTTGGGATGATATTGAATTCATGTATTATATTTATACATTTTTAATTTTACATAAGTAAGTTTATTAAGAGTATTTGATCTTCATTCTTTCAAGATAGATTTTTTACTGTACACAGGCCTAACAGGGCAATTTGTCCTAAGTAAGTTTCAAGGTGTGAAAAAAGGATGAAAATATAAAAAAGAATGCAGGATTTTAGAAGAATTATTTTTCTATTTTAATTATTATTTATTTTTTATAATTCCATCTAGGTCCAATAAGATCAAGTCTTAATGTTAAGAGAGAAAACCTAATGAAGTAGGTCTTCATGAGACCTAATGAGTAAGACCAATATTGGTCATTAATTCATATTGCTATATATAATTGAAGATTAACTTAGGGTAATATATTTAATATAAACATGATTTATATTTCTTAATTACATGACATGAATGTGATCAAGTATGACAGAGATCAGACAGGCTTTTGGTGCTCACAGGCCTAATATGACAGTGAACTGCAAAGTATGTTCTTATGAAGTGGTTAAACCTAAAATGTTTTGTAAATATTGGATAATGTTATATTGGGTATATTTTAGTTATTTTTGAAATAATATTTATGTATATGGAGGTGAAATGTGTTCTAAGGGATCAATTTTACATGTTACTAGATAGACCTAATGCAATAGGTCTTCATGAGTCCTAATAGTGAAATAAGGCATAATTAAGTTGTGACCAACCAAGATGGATCCAAATCATGATTAAAAAATGTTAATAATGTGTCCTAATACCTATTTTATGGTATAAATAAGAGGTTATGGGTGTGTGGCTAAAAAGTCTCATGTAAACAAGAGATTAGTATATATACAAGGCAATTTAGACTTATTTGGGTGTGAAATAGAGGATATGCATATAAATAAGTAAAATAGAAGATGCATGAGTATAATAATATTTTTAAAATTGTTTTATAACATTATAGGAAATAAAAGAATCATTCACGAAGTTTACAGGTTATCTACATCAGTGATATATGGTCTAATCAGAGTTGATGAGGGTTAGACAAGCAAAGAAGTATGTATGCAATAAAAATGAATACAATATTTATTGGTAGAGTTTAAGGAGGTATTGAATTGAGTTTTAAACCATAAAAAGATAAAATTTAAGTGTTCATGACAATAATTAAAGTTTTCTACATATGGAGATCATGGATGCATGACCTAATCAGAATTGATGAGGGCTTGTCAAACAAAGGTGAGTATGCATTGAGATTGAAGAGCAAAGAGAGTAGAAGAAGTGTGGTCATAATTTGTTGATTAAGAAAAAAAATTATGAATATGATTAAAATTAATAGGTGTTTGAGTTGGTGATAATTAACCTATGTATTTAGTGCTTCTTTACAAGTAGGTACTTGTCAAAGGTTAGTCAAGTGGGTGTTTGACTATATTAGGGTTGGTGCTCAACATAATTTGATATTTTTTTACATAAGATAGTATTCCATTAGTATATATAATTTTTTTTTCTTCCCCTTGAGTGTTTCCCACTCAAATATGTGTTCTATCTATTATTCGCTTGTTTCATTCTCACGTGATTGGTTCTTAATGCATTTCTAGATCACTATGTTGCTCTCATAGTTCATGAATGTTAGAGTACAGTTGTAAATTTTTTTAAAGGTCAATAATTCACCCCCCTCTCTTATTAAATTGTGATTCCAAAATAATGAGTATTAATCTCTTTTTTTATAGGACCAATATCACTTATGAAGTGCAGGACTATGGCAATTGGCACACATACTATCACTACATTACTTCAGAGACCTAGTGAATGCACTGATGACCACATGGGTGATTAAAAGGCATGTGTTCCAATTGGGACTTGAGATAGAGGCCATTTTAAAAATTGAGGATGTATACCAACTCTATAGGTAGATCCGATAGGGAGAGAGATAGAGCTACCATAGGTGCAAGATATAATAGTAATAGAACTCTATCTAGTGGGACCCCATAAAGAGCAAAATAGACATGAGGTGTAGATCACCTAGAGATATATTAGGATCCCATAGATAGAAATAATGATATATGTAATCATGGTGAATAGGATCTATGTTGTCCATAGTATAGGGAGGCTACCACTATCATGGATAGGTTTTATCTAGATAGTAGAGGGAAGATAGAGGTATGCATGGGGTCAATACATCCTAAGAGGACTATAACATTAACTAGATCAGATCCACAACACAAGGGCAAAGGGACTAAACTATATGAGCCTACTTATATTACAATATTATGAGAGACTCATGCTAACTTGGATAAGGACAACATGGGGTGGCAAGGCATACCTTATGCTATCAAAGGGTGCTATATGGGATGCATGGTTTGTGGATAGGATGAGTCCTCCATGAGTCACCATAGATCGGGATATAGTAAATAACTAAATTCAAGATCCTTATAGGTTAGTGGTGTGGTTAGAGGATTCCAGAGTGGAGACCTACATAGGCTAGTAGGAGAACCAAAGTCTATAGGGACCATACCAACATCTAGGGCAATAGGATCTAGTAGAACAAGAGCGATGGTAACAACCTAACCAATTAGGGTTGGGTAAGAAGTATGGTCAAGATAGAGTGAGTGAGCCTATGGTGGGGAGAGGTAGACATAATGAGGGACACCACCACTTGGAATAGTATGACTAGTAGGAGGTCCATATAGACCAAGGTCATTTCTAGGTAAAAAAAGTGTATTTTTTAGATAGTAGTTGACTTTATAGTATTCTTCATTAAATGAGAGATAATATATGACTAAAATATTTGCTATATGTGTGTGTGAAGGAGACCAACCCAATTATACTGGGTCCCAAGTGGATCTAATACTGAGGGAACTATTCCCTAATGTGGTGGTGACATCGGTCATGGAGAGGGTACCACATCTACTAGTGGGGAGAGAGCCACACACCTACTACTAATGGGTAGGTTTATGAGCATCACTCGAGATAGTGAGAGTGAAACACCAAATCCCACATCTATAGGTATATTCAACATGACACAAGGTAGATATGACATGATCCAAGGCATAAATGTCTTGAATAGAGGCAAAGATCAATTAGTTATGGGTTGAGCTAACCTGAGAGTAGACTAGAGGAGCTGAGGTACCTAGAAATAAAACAAACCAACTAGTTACCCTAGAGGAAACTATGACTCTACTAGCTGAGAGGAAGAGATAAGGATCTCCACCTTGAGAAGGACTACTATATATAGATCCTATTCATATGCTAACTAGGAGTATCTTATTTGTATATAAACTCATGGTAGTGTTAGGGATTGTGATCTTAGGCTCAGAGGAAACCATGTGATGTACCTAAATAAACTTAGGTATTTTGGTAATATATATATATATATAGTCATTTCTCATTATTAGCACATATGTATATGGTCTTGTCTATGATGTTTATAATTCATCTAAGATAGACTAATATATACATGTGATTAAATAGTAGGAATTACTAATAAAGAACCCATGTGCACACATATATACAGGTGGTATGGAGGTAAGTGGTGAAATAAAAGGGGAAATATCTATCATACCACTATAAGTGTGTTTCATAGGAGGGTCGCATTGGCCCTAGATGTGGAATATCTTGAGGTGGAACCCATTGATCAAATTCCCTAGGGTTTTCACCTTGAGAAAAAATAAACAAGAGGTCCCAATCATAGTGAGAAGCGAGGATGGGTGGTAAGATGCCTATGAAAGATGAAGACCAACAAGAAAAGGCTAGAGCAAGTCTCAAACCACCATAGCCACTAACCCACACCACACTTAGTAATTGTGGAGAAGTAGAGAGGGAGTTAATAAAGGGCTAAGTACAAGTAAGTAATAACCCAACCAACTAAAAGAAGTAGAAGATTCTGCTTTTATCCCAAGGCACATCCAAGGAGGAGTGCACAATATAAATGGTCATACATACTGATAAGGCATAATGTCATATTCCATGAGAGGGTAAATCCACTAAAAAAGGGATTAGGGAGGGTGTTCTAGTAAGTTTTGAGGCCCATCAAAGCACCATAGGCCTAAGCCCAGGCCTGCCACTGAGGGCAAGCCACCACCACACCCTAATCATATGCCTACCCATGAGATAGGCCAAACTATATGGAAAATGTGGGAAGAAGGAGATGGGGTACCCATATCCTTATGTTCACTAGTCATGACCCAAAATATGGGAGTTCTAAAGGTGGGTTCATTATTGGTGAATGAGACCTCTGAACCCAAAAAAGTGAGAGGATGGAAACATGAATGATGCATGGGCATGATCTTCTTTTAATATCTCCTCTCATTTATTGGGTTTCATGTTATACCATGGATGGAATATAACTCAAGATTAGACTCAAAAACTCTAGTAATATCCATGAGAGATGTGTTGAGGGAGACAATAATTTGATCAAGGAAATGAAATGAGAGGGGAATCTTGACATTCAAGGAGACATATTTAAATAGGTCCTTGAGAAGGGAAGAGTCAACCTAAAATCACATAGTATGAGAGGAAATTGGAAAATGCATGATATATGTTGAAGGAGCGAACATTGATCCATACTCAATTGGATCAAAATGCTCATCCTTGATAAAATTAGATTTAGAGGTGGAGGCCTTATGTGATTCCATAGGGTCTCATTAGGAGACATCCAAAACCTCACCATAGGGTTTTGTTTTAGTGTAAATCAATTCCAAGGGATATAGGTCATAATCCAAGTTGTGAACCTCATTTTCATACATGAATTGGACCATGAAAAACATTATCGACATGACATCTTGCATGGAAGAAATATAGGGATATCCAAGGATCATGTTATATGAGATATACAAGTCTAACACACAAAAGTTGATCTTGGCTATCTTGGGTCCAAACTTAACCTAAAGCTTCATGTTTACCATTGATACAATTATGTTGTTGAAATGAACATAATTATGGTAATATTTAGAGAGCTTGTTTTGACTAATCATAATCTCATTGAATACATATAGAGGCATGATGTTCAATGTGATTCCATCATCAATGATACATTTATTTACATAATAATTATTGATAGAGGTCTCGATGTAGATCAAGAACCTATCATTCTTTATAATAACTAAAGCTTCTAGAAATGAGGTAGGGTTGAAATACAATGTGAGAGGATGAGGGTGATTAGGGATGTCAGAGTTGAAAAAAACTTGACATCATCCTATAACAGACCCTCATGAGAGAGACCAAGCTCATCTAAGATGATTCCCCTTTGCTAAGGGCAAATGTAAATTAGGTCTCAGATGGAGATTCTAGTCAAGAGGCCCTATAACTCCTCTATGATGGAGTATGAGCATTATATAGCCTAGGGAGGGGTGTCATGCCAAAATTGAAATCTAACTTTGGTGTTCCCTACCCCCATGGGTTGGGCATAAGTCCCCAAACCACTAACATCTCCAATGATGTTGGTGGCCCAACCTGAATGCACGTTGACAAAGCACTCATACCTAATAAAGGCTATGTTGATATCAATAATTATCTTACTATTCTCATGTTTGGCTTTCCCTTTTGGGTCAATCAGGGAAGAGGAATTTGAATATGTATAAGATCAATAAGAGGAATAATTGGACTTAACCTTAGATTTATTCTTATTATTATTATTATTATTATTATTATCATCATCATCATCATCATCATCATCATCATCATCATCATCATCATCATCATGGTTAGGTAGAGGCTCCTTGAACACATTCAACTTGTTTTTGGGTTATGCAAGTGGAGAAATTTGAGGGGCTAGTGAGGTCTTGGAACCAGAATTTTGGGCAACACAATTCTTATCATCCTACCCCTTCATCTAATATAAGTTACAAAACTTGGTAGTGTCATAAGGGAGTACCATCCATGGTATTTTAGTGTTTATTTAAGGAGCCTTATTTTTAGTTGGCCTCTTACTTAGATCAATAAGCGCATGGCTATCCTTATTGTCCTTATTATTAGTAAGAGAATAAATGAGACCATCATTGATCACATTATGGTTAAAATATTGTAAAGAGGATGAATTTTGGGTTGGTATAAGATGAATGCCTACACACACCTCAAAGACTTGAATTTTTATATACTCATTAATAGCTTCATCATAAGAGGTAGGTTAATGCTTGAAGATCTAAAGGTGAACCTCATAACTCAATTATCACATGAACATATCATAAATTTGATCATTTAATAACCTTATCTTGCATGTATGGATGACTAAATACCACCTATGTACAAATTCAGGGTTTGACTCACCCTTAGCCTACACCATGGAGGTAAGTGATTGGATGTTGAGGTTAAATGGTCTAGAGATATCTAAGTACTTGAGGAAGTCATTCAAAAGGAATTGGAAGCTAGAAAGAGAATTTGGTGATAGATTATAGAACCACACCAATGATTTATCTTATAAGGAGTGAGTGAAGAGCTTAAACATCATGCCTTCATCATGTTCCCAATCCATACATTCCATCATAAATGCTATGATATGTTTTTTGGGACTAGCATCATGATTCCCATTAAACTTAGGCATTTTATGGGTTGGAGTAATAAGGGGAATACCACACACCTAAGGGCCTAGAGGATTCCTAAGGAGATCCTCATATGCATGGTTGATAGCATGTTTATGATGCGATACTTAAGGACGTTCATGGAGGTCATGATGTTTTCTACACTAGTAGGACTCATCACACCCATGATCATGAAGGAGATAATGTTGAGGTGGCTATTGACATGGGAGATTCTAATGATGTAAATCCTCCCAACCATGGGGTAGGGAATGACCATGGGACAAGTGGAATTCCCTATGGGGATGATGAAATGACATGGCATACCCATGGAAATGGTCATGGTGACCAAGGTTTTTGTGGTGTTGGCCATGTGTCATAAGATGAGGGTTTACACAAGGGTATTTATGTTTAGGATAAGCATCTAATGGGTCTCTAGTCCATAAGTAGAAGTCAAAATTAGTGCACTTGTATGAGAATCTAAATGAGGGGATAATAGGATGGGATGAATCCACATGATGTGGATGGCTCATTGAGTCAGGATGCTTATGTCTCTCAACATAGATAGGAGGGGGTTCTTACTATAGAGTCTCTCACCAATAAAGAGGTGGGGGGCTTGGGTGAGAACTAGTTGAGGCATTAAAACTAGAGTGGGTGTGATCTCTATCTCTAGATGATGCACAGTTCCTAATCCTAGAGGAAGAGTGGTTTTCTTCATTCACATAAAGTCATCTATGATAATCATTAATTATTACATGTATCTCATCAGGCCTCAATCATGAAAAGGGGTCATATTCACCCCAACAATATGAATAAAAATTATTTTGAGGCCAAGGGGAATCATCCTAGGATGAGTAGAAATCAGACTAGTGGAAAGGCAACTGAGTTCATTAGTTGTAAAATGGCCAATTTATTTCTCTACAAGATATTGATAGGCATTGGTCTTGAGGTAAAGACATGTCAAATACCTTGGTTCTTGTCATTCCATTACTATTTTGGCATATTCATGAGTTAACTCAGGGTTTAGACCCTGAAAATGGGGGGAATAACATCCCAGAGGTGGGAGGCTAACCACTGAAGTGGTGAAGCAAGAGCAACTAGGAAAACAACAAAAAAGACAAACTATTGGAAAACCCACAGGGAGATGAACACAAAACCAAAGTAGGATAAAATAACTAGGTCAAGAGCCAAAACATAACTAAAATTAAATCCTTGAGGATATCAAATGGTATTTGGCTAAGAGATTTTTAAATAGGCTAGAACTAGTAAGAAACTGTATGTGAGGTCCTACCGAGCATTTTATGGGATATATAGGGTATATAAAACTAGTTATAATTTTAATGGAGATACTAAGGTTTGGTAGTGGATATATATGGTACTTAAGCAAACACATAAAATGATAAAAGGCTCAGGGTTATTATGGGATACTTGTGATCTATAGGGGTTATTTGGTTTGTTGGCTTGCCTCAAGCTATAGAAAGACTCGTAAACCAAGTTAGGGCTAGCATGATCAAGTGCAAAAAGGATGAATGTATATATAATGGGTATAACCATAGTAAAATTAGATAGAGGGGATTGATATTCAATTCTTAAAGAAAGGGAAATTAGTCTAATTGAATCAAAGGGCATTACCAAGAATTAAATGAATTTTAAAAGCATACAACTCTATTAATTAAAAGATTATTTTGGAAGGGAAATGATGCTTTTAAGAGTAATAGAGAGAGAAATATATCATACACCTTCAAAAATCTAAGCTAAAGCCTTACTCAAATCAAACTATCTATAACATGTGAATAACTAAGGGAATGCCATTTTAACCAAACTAATTAAGCTAATTAAACACAAGGGTATATACCAAGTAGGGTAAAGATTAAAAATAAAGTCATCATTCATAATGAAATAAATTTTTAAATGGGAAATATATTTTTAGGGTTGAGAGAATGCATATAATTCAAAATATACTCTAAGCATATCCAAAACAAGCTGAAATAGAATCAAAATAGTAAACCCTAGCATACATACTACACTAAAATAATGGAGTTTCACTTTGCATAGAAAAGTGCCCTCAGATCAAGCTCAAAATAATGTGTAGATTTTATACCAACTAGGAATCCAATCTTGAGATGGCAAAGGAGGAAGATTAGGGCTGCAATGTAGAACCAAGTCTAAACCAATGCCCAGGCAATAAAGAAGGTGAAGTGATAACTACAAGGGCGTGTGAGCTCAATATGTGTTCACAAATCAAGTAAATTTGTAATTTTATAATATATGAGTAATCCATAAATAACTAGGATCAATTTAGAGTAATAATGGAGTCACCAAACCAATGTGTAGTAATGCATCAAATCCCCTATCACTAATCTAGCTCAAGAGTGCTAAGAATGAATCAACATGGATTCAAGAGAGTCAAGAGAGTGAATAAGAATTAAGGATTAGGATAAAAATGGATTAAATGGAGTGATATAGGGCATACCTAATCTACCAAAGACCAAAACTAGCCATTTATGGTTGTTAGAGGCCCAAAAACATGCATTCTAGATAGGCTATGGCCTAGGTTGTGGCTTAGGGGGCTAACATGTAGCCTAGGCTATATGTACCTCCGATAAGCCATGGGTTGGGTCAAATTCCCATCCTATATGGTTAATGGGGCCTTAAAAGGGCTTTGAGAGGTGTCTAAATGGTCTGTCAGCAAGCAGAAAAGCTAGGGAGGTATAAGGGATGTATATGTGAAATGAGAGGTTGTCTATACAAGCAAAAGTAAATATCTCAAATAAGATCACTTGGGTTGGTATTTTTCATGTGAGCTAATATATAATCATATGGAGGAGTAGGGTCATAGTAAGTATGATTATATAAAGTTTTCAAGAATTTTTTTCATCTCAGTCAAATTACCCAAGGGAGATTTTATGAGAGAAAACTAGTATAAGGTTATAAATTGCATAACTATCTTAATGAAGATTATACTTCCTATGTAAGTTAGATGTTTATCTTTCTAGCTACTAATTTTCCTCTGCACATTATCAATAATTTTTTTCCATTTATTTTTCTCTCCCTTTCCTTTAAAGAGTGGGAAACCTAGATAATTATCTAAGAGATATGTCTTATCAAAACCCAAAACTATACAAAGCGATTATTAGATATTAGGAGAGATGTTGATGAAAAATATCTTGGATTTAATTATATTTATTGTTTATCTTGATAATTTTTTGTAACTACCTAGTAGATCCTTTATTTATATGATTTCTTGTACCATTGGAAGATCAAAGAGTGAGGTATAGTCCATAAATTATAAGTGAAAGTGGGCAGTTCCATTTGTTTCCACTTGAATCCCTTTTATTATGTTGTAATCATTTAGGTATTTTATGTGTCTTCCTAGGGTCTCCACCATAAGGACAAAGAGATAGGGGAATGTGAATCCCCTTACTTGATTCCTCTAAAAGAGTATAAGTACCCTTCCAGTGATCCATTAACAATAATTGAAAACTTAGAAGAGGAATAATAACTCTGAACCCGTCTTCTCAATTCTTGAATGAACCCAACCTATGGATCATTTCATCCAAGAAGGAACAATCAAATGTTCTGTATGCCTTAGAAATGTCTAATTTTATCAACATTATTGGCCTCTTACTAGTGTATAAAGAGTGTATAATATTTTAATGAAAATACCATAATCAACTTGTCTTATTTTAACTAATCTTCCTTGTTCTTCCATAATTAACTTAGGCAGGATGCTTTAAATCATGTTAGCAATGGTTTTGGATGTGATTTTGTAGATAGTGTTTCATAGATATATTGGTCAAAAGTCCTCTAATGTTTTTCTTTCCATTTTTTTGGATGAGAATGATTAATGTGGAGTTAAAAGCTTTTAACATCCATTGTGATTCCTTAGATTCATGTACCACTTCCTTAATCTCTTCTCGCAAAAGGTATAAAAAGTGATGGTATAATAGGGTATGGAATTCATTTAAGATCAAAGAATGATCTCCTACCATCTCAAAGATCACTCTCTTGAATTCCTCTAGAGACATTTCCTCCAACATATATGTGACTAGGTGACCAACTATGGGATTTGTCTCCAGAAAGCATCCTAATCTGCCTGGCTCTCCTTGTTAGCCTGGTGTAGCATGTCTTCCTAGTACCTCACCATGTATTATTTAATATATTTGGGTTCATATAATCTCATCCATTCTAGGGTTTCTAGTTTTAGAATTTTTTTTATATTAAGATTTTGCACAATAGATGAAAGAACTTGGTGTTTTGTTTTCCCTCCTTTAACTATCTTACCATAGATTTTTGTTTCCATTATATTTATTCCTTTTTGTAAACTTCCTCCAACTTTTTTATTTCTTCCTCTTCCTCTAGAATATATATGGAGTTATTTACTTCCATTCTCTTTTCCTAAATCTCTCCACTTCTCTTTACCATATCTTTTTTACCTAAAATATATTTTTGAATATAAAATGATTCCATTTTTTAGTGTCATTTTGAGATCTCTAAGTTTCTGAGGGAATAAGTACATATTTGTCCTATATTTTTTTATTAGGGTCTTTACATTGTTGGGTTAAAAACTCACTGATGACAAGGTCTTAAATACATATTTTATCAAACCTAAAAGGAGATATAATTGGATACTCATCTTGTATGATATGCAATGGTATTAGTTGGTGATCTGATCTAAGGGTTTTGATTATCATAATTTATAGCATGTTATTATCTTACATATTTTCTTAAAGATAATAATCTATTAAGTCTCTCCTGAATAAGGTCCTTCCCTATTTTTATATTGCTCCATATAAGGCATCCTTGTTTTGTTTAGAAATCCCATAATTCTACATTCTCCACAAAGTTCTATAAAATTGAATAATCTTTATCACTCATATTTCCTCCCTAATTTTCAAAGGAATATAGTCTAGAATTAAATTCTCCCCTATGAACTAATATGCTTTCTAGTCTAATTTGGTTGTAGCCTCTATTTATTTCTAAGCTTATTTCATTTCCTCTTGATTCTAAGAACTGTTGGTGTCCTAGATTGCACCCTAACTGAGAAGGGGATTTTTTAGGTCCTCCTGATCAAATCTAGTCCAAAATGGGAATGATCCTAGGTTGTGGGTCGCTAAGACTAGTTCAAACCTTTAGAGAAGGCCAACTTCCTTCTGTATCTATCACCTAAACTAAACTCTCACTTGGAAAATGGATATAGAAATGGGTAACAATGCATAAAAACATGTAAAGGAGGTGATGCACTAGTAATTTGATTATTCATACTCTTTTTAAACTTCTTAAAATACTAATGAGATAAGCAAAAGACTAGATCTACAACTCCAAATGTCTATTATGCATCATTATTTCATGCCAAGGTTCACCAAGTGATTAAAACTTGAGGGAAGTGATGGAAAGGACTGATTAAAAACACTTAACTAGTTAATGTATCCACTTGATACATTTAATCAAGCAAGACTAAACACTAAAAATTACCTGCATAACAAAATAAAATACTATCTAGGTGAGATCAAGACTTTATAAGGGAGAATCGTCTACCACATATGCAAATCAATTTGACATTAACACACTAGACTAATATGATGAAATATGAAAACAATCCTGTATTCATTTCAAGAGGTTACAAATATTAATCTTGATAGAGTATAGTCATGCTCCAAAGTTTGATTCACATGCATTCAAGGCTTAAGAACCTATATTTATAGAAAAATGAAGGAGAGAGAGGGAGTTTTACAAGCATAAAACATTCAATGAGGTCCAACTACTTTCAATGGATTAGTCTTAATCCAAAGATGTTGATTCATGATCTTAGTTAGAAGAAACAAAGTTTAAAATATCTATAAAATTATTGAATGCTCCATGTTTTTTATCTAACCACTAGGTCTCCTTCTTGGGAATCTACACCACTTTCTACTTAATCTTATTATGATGACAAAATCCTCATATCTTGAAACTAATAGAGCCATGCTTGATTTGCCTTAGGTGGCTACAAGTACCTATTCTACCTTTACTTTGAACCTAAACCTAGGTCTAATATATAGATTGAAAACCAATCCTATTTATTGGTTTTCCCATAGTTTTAATATATAGATTTAAAGCCTACTTGATGCTTGGTCCTTTTTTCAGCACTTAGTCACCAACCTTTGGTCTTCACTAGGCCTTTAAGGGACCTATTTTACCTTTACAAAGCTTTAATGGTGATACCTAATCCTGTAATGTTCATTTTGGTTCATCCCAAGTCATGCTTGAACTTTGGTCCCATGTATTTACTTTTCCCCATCTAAAAATACTTCTTTGATTCCCAAAAGAAAATCTCTTGGGTCAAATTTGCTCATTGGATGTTGATATTGACTTAGCCTATTGAATTTTTTACATTTTCCACATCGTTATATCTCCATGGTATGATTTAATTCATCCCCTTGTATCTATCTCCATTTTAACTTAAACAACTAGTTTACAAGGCCCAAATTTTATGCTCACATAGCCATCTTTGACGTTCATGCGATCTTCTTTGACGTCCAAATGACCATCATAATTTGAACCCTAATGGTTATTTATTGTATCTTAAATTTGACATTTACAAACCCATCATTCATGTCCACAATCTTGTCATTGATGTTTATGATCCCATCACAATTTAAAACCCAATG
This sequence comes from Torreya grandis, assembly GCA_037957365.1. NCBI lineage: Eukaryota > Viridiplantae > Streptophyta > Pinopsida > Cupressales > Taxaceae > Torreya > Torreya grandis. Next base: position 5,434,351 of record JARHVA010000239.1, on the reverse strand, counting down.
ATTTAATTATCAACCTTCATTTTGACATCTATGTGCCTATCATTTGACATCCGCACGACCGTCACACTATTTGTTCAACTTTAAAGGCTTGCATCTTGAAATAAAAAAATCATGAAGGAATCAAATTTATAAGATATGTTCTTGACATCCATAATATTTATTATATGTGATCCTTCAACCATAATATTATTTCTAAGCAAACTTATAAAATGCACAACTTAACTAACCCATCCATTTCTATATGATGACCTTATGATGGTCTGATCTCTCTAGATTTGTTCCTAAAATATTGCTTTAATTTCCAAGTCTCAAAATGAATTTTTTAACCCTTAGTTATATGAACACCATGAGACCTACTTGGATCCTTTATTTTCTTGAGACTTGCTTCTCAAAATTAACAAGTTGCACTCAAAGCTTTGTTAAATTTCTTCTCTTTCCACCCTTGGACCACTCATTACATCCAAAATATTTGTTCATTTACTTCATACCATTTATAGGAAAAATATCCTTATATGTTCCAAATTTGGTCATCTTTGGTGACTCAGCTGTGTAGCATGCCTACTATGCTTGAATACCAGACTATTTATATGACCTTTGGACTCACAACAAATGACTAAAATAAGATTGAAAAATACAATAGATTCCACCAAAATAGGGAAGGAACATAGAAAATAGGGAATATAAATAAAAAAAGTAGATGTGTAAACAAAGCACTTATTTGGGACAAATCATAAGTAAACTAGTCTAACTAACTAAGATAAAACATGATCTACTTGGATCAAAAAGGAAATTTTTGAACTCACTCATTCTAAGAGATGATACAAGTTACAAAATAGGGTGTTTATTGGACATAACATTTTATTAGTAAATCTTATTTCCTACCAACTCTCTTATCATCTCCTCAAATTAGTCATCAACAAAAAACCAGTCACCAACAAAAAAAACTCATCTTGCACTTTAGGATCTTTTTCATACTGCTTGTCAACTACAACCTTGTCTAGCAATATCTCATCTATGCATTGTCCTTGAGTGACCTAATCTTTCTTATAATTTGTTGTGAGTTCATCAATATCTTTAAGGATATTTTAATATTAAACCTAATCTACATCATGTTCCTAAATGGGTGACTCTTGATCAAACTTCTCAATAACATGCTCTCTAATGGGCAACATATCCCTACAAATCTTTTAAATCTCTTGTAAAGATTCAAGGTATAAATACCAATCATATTTTTGTTCCTCATTTTGATTAATTTAAATAGGATTAGCTTGAAATGTATTTTTATCCTTATCAAGTGGAGACATCTCAAATTTATTCATGACTTCAACTAGTAATAATTTTTCATGGAGTTCTTCCACAACAAGACTAGCCTTCTCCTGTATACCTGAGATAACTTCTTCAAGATCAACTATAACCTTATTTTTGAATTTTAACTCAAGTAAAGTATCAATTAATATCTCTTCCTCATACAAAATTGAAGCATCTTCTTCACATTCTCCAAAAACTTGACTTGTATTTGCAACCTCTTTCTCTATCTCTTATAGAATAGGCTCCTCTTGAAAAAGGGAAGTGGTGGGAGGGTGATGAAATTCTATAGTTTGAGAAAGAATATGAAGCATTAGAGGTTAATCATGATCATATTTTTGGGTCTTGAGAGTAATGGAATCATTTTTGGAATTTTGGAGAGGAGGGAAAGAGAAACTTTTAAGGACCTCTACATTCTGCTCCCTCCACTTGGCCATCACCTCATCAAAGTTTGAAATATCTTTTTTCTTATGGGAAAATTGAAATTGAGGGATGAGTGGTGAATAAGGAGGAATATAATCAATTTTAGTCTCCTACATAAGCATATGGATAACTTATTTAATAGTCTCTTGACTCCAACTAGGAATCTCCATTAGTCACATTGGGTATGGTTAATAACTTCATGAGAATAAGGAGCACAAAAAGACTGGTAAGGAATACAAGAGGGTTATTGAGACAACTAATACAAATCAGTTTGATGCCTCTCCAAATCCTTTGTCTTCTCTAATACAAAGGTACAAAACTCATGCCTCTCCTCTAGATTATTAGACACATTTAGAAATAGACCATTCACTTCAACATATTAGGAATCTGAACATACTTTTCTTTCATAGGCTAGAATTTTGAGCTCTATATCTTCCATCCTTTCTTGGATACAAGGATGATCATGTGCAACATCGTATCCATATGGGAAAGGTGAAATCTGGTTATGAGATTGATATGGTTTATAAGGAAGGTAAGAGTCATGTTATTGATAATAAGGATCATGGGAAACTTGATAAGGCTCATCATAGCTTTGATAAAAATCTTCTTAAGGCTGATTAGGCTTATAACAAGGCTCATATGGATCATGACAAGACTGGTATGATCCATGATAAGGATGATAAGGAGGTATTACATAGGGATTTTTATCATACACATCCATGAAAATAACATCAAAGTAGTGTAATAAAAATGGACTTGTAAATTTCTTGGGCTTTCATAAACAATTTCTTAAGCTTGGGATCACCAAATTCTTCATGAAGAACACTGTTGGAATTATAATTTCACCAAGACTAGCTCCAATGTGTCCCATTGAGCATGTTAGAACTGTTGGTGTCTTACATTTCACCCTAGCTAAGAAGGGGATTATTTAGATCCTCTTTCTCAAATATAGTCCAACATGAGAATGACTCTAGGCTATGGGTCACCTAAGATTGGGTCAAACCTCTAGATAAGGCCACCTTCCTTTTAGATCTATCACCTAAACTAAACTTTGACTGGGAAAAGGGATAGATAAATAGGTAACAATGCATGAAAACATGTAAAGGAGGTGATGCACTAATAATTTGATCATTCATCCTCTCTTTTTGAACTTCTAAAAACACTAATGAGATAAGAAAAATACTAGATCTACAACTCCAAATGTTTGTTATGCATCAATATTTCATAAAGAGATTCACCAAGTGATCAAAACCTAAGGGAAGTGATGAAAAGGCCTTATTAAATGACCTTAACCAGTCAATGTATGCACTTTCTATCTATAATAAAGTGAAATTAAATACTAAACATGACCTACACAATAAGATAAACTACTAGCTAGGTGAGATCAAGACTTGACAAGGTAGAAGCTTCTACCAAATATTCAATTCAATATGACATAAACACACTAGACTAATATGATGAAATATAAAAATAGACCTTTATTCATTTCATGAGGTTATAAAGATCAATCTTAACAGATTCTAGTCATACTAAGAGAGGGATTCACATGTGTTCAAGGCTTAGGATCTTGTATTTATAGAAAAAGGAAGGAGAGAGAGGAAGTTGTGCAAGTAGAAAACATTGAATGAGGTCCAACTACTCTTGATGGATTAGCATTAATCCAAGGATGCTAAGTCATGATCTTATCAATAAGGAACAAACTTTGAAATATCTATATGAGAATTTAATGCTCTATGATCTTTATCTAACCACCAGGTCTCCTTATTGGGACTCTATGCCACTTTTTAATTGATCTACTTATGAGGATAAAATCCTTATATCTTGAAACTAATAGATCCATAATTAATCTACCTTAGGTGGTTACAAGTACCTATTTTGCCTTTAATTTGGAACCTAAACCTAGGTATAATCTATAGATTGAAAACTAATCCTATTTATTGGTTTTCCCATAGTTTCAATATATAGATGCAAATCCTACTCGATGCCTGGTATTTTTCTTAACACTTGATCACTAACCTTTATCCTACACTAGGGATTTAAGGGACCTATTTTACCTCTATAGAGATTTAATGGTGATGTCTAATCCTAGAATTTCCATTCTGGTTCATCCTAGGTCATGTTTGAATTTTGGTTCTATGTATTTACTTTGCCCCATCAAGAATTGCTTTTTGATTCCTAATAGAAAATCTCCTGGGTTGACTTCACTCATTTGTTGTATATATTGACTTGGCCTATTGAATTTTTGGCATTTTTTTCACCATTAGATCCCCACAGTATGACTAAATATATCCCCTTACAGCTAGATCTATTTAAATTCAAATGTCTAATTTATGAGGCCCAAATTTGATGCTCATGTAGACATTTTTGACATTCATGCAACTATCTTTTACATTCATGAAACCATCATAATTTTAACCCCAATTATTATTTGTTTTATCTTAAATTTAAATTTCATGAGTCCATCATTGACGTCCATGAGCCCATCATAATTTAAACTCCAATGATCTAATTACTGATCTTTATTTTGATGTCTATACACTTATCATTTGACATCTGCACAACCATCACACTGCTTATTCAACTTTAAAGGCTTGCATCTTGAGATAGAAAATCATGAAGGCACCAAATTTTTAGGAGATGTTCATGACATCTATAATATTGATTCTATGTGATCCTTTGACCATGAGATACTTTATAAGAAGACTTATAAAATACTTAACTCAACTAATTTATCCATTTTTTCATGATGTTTGGATGATGGTCTGATCTCTTTGGATTTGTTCCTAAATTGCTGCTTTAATTTCCAAGGATTAAAATGAATATTTGAGGCCTTAACAAGCTTTCCCATTCTCCTTAATTCTATGAACACCATGAGACATGATTCGATCCTTCATTTGCTCGAGACCTACTTCTCAAAATTAACAAGTTACACTCTAATATTTTTTAAAGTTTTTCTCTTTCCATCCTTGGACCACTCATTCCATCCAAAATATTTTTTCATCTACTCAAACCATTTCTAGGCAAAATATCATTATGTGGGATAAATTTGGTCAACGGGAATCATGTATGTTTATCAGAAATAAGCTAAGTCCTAACCTTAAATAAGCCACTTTACAAACAAGGTACTAATTTTTGGGCTTAGATGGTGTCCAAAATGACTAAGCTAGGGTCTGATAGTAGTGTCAATTCTCCTACAATCCTTATGACATATTTCCTTACCATCTCTTTTCTCAATTTTTTTAACAAACTCTTATTATGCTCAAATAATTTTTCTAGTTTGGTTTCTTGTAACATCACTATGTTTGGGTCATACTAAGGAAGCAATTACTTTAATTTTCTCATTTTGGAGGGGGCATTAAAACCCCTTATATGTTGGGGATCAACCAACAATGGATTACACTTGTGAAAGCAATAAACGCGGAAATAAATCAGATAGATAAGCAACTAGAATGATAAATAGCACATAACAAGAGATACAAGAAAACACCCTGAAAACTTGTATTAAAACTCTTTACAATAGGAATACAATTGAAGAAACTTCGTTCTTCCACACCTCTCTCAGATGCACACAAGATCTCTCACTAGATCTCTATTCCTCAAGAGCTCTCTCTCAAGTACACTCAAATCCAACAACCTGGATTGATGCAACTCAGTACTGTCCTTCAAACATTCACAATGTTCTACTCATACTATTCAACTCACTAAGCTAAGAAGATCTTTCCTACATATAGAATTAGGAAACTTGAGCATGCTCTTACAACAAACAGTTAAGCCACTTGAACAAGGGCTCTAAAAATAATATTGCTAATAATAGACACGCGAGCTTGAGTCTACAACTCAAACTCATCATGCAAACACTCGCTTCTGTCCTCGGAAATCACTTTCTGGACACACAGGTAACCGACGTCGGTTCCTGCCTGTTCGCCTGTGACTGTCGCCGGCCGACCCACTGCCGACGTCGGCGCCTCTGCAACTGCAACTAACTGACGTCGGTCGCTCCTGACCAACACCAGTGTCTGTGTAGACCCGAGACTATTTAAGTCTACTCCTTGGTGAAGCTTTTAGCTCCACACACCCTAACAATCTCCCACTTGGAGATAAACTAGCTGCACCAGTACCTGTACAGCAACATCTTCTAGCTCCTCCATCTTCAACTCAATCATGAAGACCAATAGAAGTTGAATGAAGATTCAACTTCTCCTTAGTAACCGGCTTAGTTAGCATATTAGCAGGATTCTTGTCTGTATGGATCTTATCCAGCTTCAACTCACCATCTTCCAATACCTACCGTATGAAGTGGTACCTTAGCTGTATGTGCTTGGTTCTTGAGTGAAAAACTGAGTTCTTAGCCAAATGGATTGCACTCTGACTGTCACTATACAATCTGCAACTCCCATGCTCCCTTCCAAGCTCTTCCATGAACCGTGTCATCCATATCATCTCCTTGCTAGCTTCTGTAGCTGCAATATACTCTGCTTTTGTAGTTGACAAGGCAACAACCTTCTGCAACTTAGATATCCAGCTAACCGCCGTTCCACCTACAGTAAAAACATAACCTGTAGTGCTCCTTCTACCATCCAAATCACCTACCATATCTGAATCTACATAACCATGTAGAGAAGTATCTGAACCTCCATAGCACAAGTGTCTACTGCTGGTTCCTCTCAGATATCTAAGGATCCATTGAACTGCTTTCCAATGTTCCTTTCCTGGATTGGCCATATACTTGCTTACTACTCCCACTGCTTGGGTAATATCTGGTCTAGTACACACCATTGCATACATTAAACTTCCTACTGTGGAAGAATATGGAACCTTACTCATGTACTCTACCTCATCATGTGAATTAGGACATTATTCTTTACTCAACTTAAAATGTCCAGCCAAAGGTGTGCTTACCGGTTTAGCATCCTGCATATTGAACCGTTTCAACACCTTGTCCACATAATCCTCTCGAGACAATATCAACCTGTGATTTTTCCTGTCTCTCTTAATGCTCATGTCAAGGATTTTCTTTACTGCTCCCAAATCCTTCATAGCAAACGTTTAATCTAATTTCACCTTAAGCTCAGAGATATCCTGCATGTGAGATCCTACAACCAGCATATCATCTACATACAACAATAGAATAATATATCTATCGTTATCAAATCTCTTAAAATATACACAATGGTCAGATTGACATCTACTGTAGCCATGCTCAGTCATAAACCTATCAAATTTCAAATACCATTGCCTAGGAGCTTGCTTGAGGCCATACAAGCTTTTCTTCAACCTACACACTAACTTCTCCTTACCCTTGACCTCAAATCCTTCTGGCTGTTCCATGTAAATTTCCTCATCTAAATTTCCATGAAGAAACGCTGTCTTAACATCTAGCTGCTCAAGATGCAAATCCTCAAAAGCAACCAAAGACAATACAACCCTTATAGAAGTCATCTTAACAACAGGAGAAAAAATCTCACCAAAGTCAATACCTGGCTTTTGTGCAAATCCTTTCACAACCAATCTGACCTTATATCTCATCTGTCCATCCTCACCTTCCTTCAACCTGTAGGTCCATCTGTTCTTCAGTGTTCTCTTACCAGCTGGCAATTCAACCAAATCCCATGTTTGGTTCTCTCTTAAGGACTCCATCTCCTCAACCATGCCACGCTCCCACTTACTCCTGGACTCCACCTGTAATGCTTCTTCAAAACTCTCTGGTTCTCCACCATCGGTTAGCAATAAATAATATAAGGAAGGAGAATATCTAATTGGAGGCTTACTCACCCTTTTGGACCTCCTGATGGGTGTCTTGGACTCATTCTCAACATGCTGTCCACCTAAATTTTTTGACAGTGACCGACCTCAGCCACCTGTAGACTTGTTACTGGCCGACGCTAGTTCCTCCTGGCCGACGTCAGTGCCTGGTCTGCCAACGTCGGTCTCTATAGGACCGACATCAATTTCTGTACTGCCGACGCCGGTTCCTAACCTACCGATATCAGTCTCTGTGTTTTCCTGTAAGTGATTATTTATTTTTCCTGTGAGCTCATTTTGGACCATTACTTCATCCAATTCACCATTGCTCTGCCCAGATTGATCCAACTTCCTTATCTAATCACTGTACATCACTCTTTCGTTGAAAACAACATCACGGCTCCTAATTACCTTGTTAGTTCCTAGATTCCAAAATCTGAAACCAAAATCATCTGAGCCATAGCCAATAAACATGCACCTCATAGACTTAGCATCAAGCTTCTTTCTATTTTCCTTATCTATGTGCACAAAGGCTTCATAACCAAAAACTTTGAGATATGAGAGATCTACCTTTTTACTTGTCCATGCCTCTTCTGGAATTCCACCATCCAGAGCTGTAGAGGGTCCTCTGTTAATCAGGTACACTGCGGTGTCAACTGCTTCTGCCCAAAACTCTAAGGGCAACCCAGCATGCAATCTCATACATCTTACACGCTCCATAATAGTTCTGTTCATCCTTTCAGCAATACCATTTTGCTGAGGTGTCCTTGGAACCATCCTTTGCCTACGGATTCCGTGTGTGTAACAATACCAGTTAAACTTAAGACTGCAGAACTCACCGCCATTATCAGATCTCAAGCACTTTAATCTTCTGCCTGTTTCATTCTCAACCATAGCTTTCCAAATCTTAAAAGTCTCAAAAACATCAGATTTCTTTTTAATACAGTAGATCCATACCTTTCTTGTGGCGTCATCTATGAATGTAGCATAATACCGTGATCCTCCAATAGAGGCTACCTGAGCCGGTCCCCACACGTCTGTGTGAACAAGCTGTAACTTCTGCCTTTTCTTAGTAGACCTAGTCTTGAGAAAACTAACCCTTTTCTGTTTTCAAAATACACAATGCTCACAAAATTCTAGATCCATACTTTTCAAATCTGAAAGCATACCTTTAGACTTAAGAATTGACATCCCCTTCTCACTCATGTGGCCAAGCCTTGAGTGCCACAATTTAGCATCCACATCTGAAGTAGATAAAACGGAAGGAGATTTGTTAGTAACACAATTACACAAATAGAGAGTACCTTCTCTCTTACCTCTGGCCATAACAAGTGCACCCTTGGTCACCTTCCAAGAATCTGTTGTGAGAGTTACTGTACAACCCTCATCACCTAGCTTACCTGCAGAAATCAAATTTCTCTTCAAACTAGGAACATGCATCACATCTCTCAACACCCATGTGTTGCCATTCTGCATCTTCAGCTGCACTTTACCTTTGCCAATAATCTTACAAGGCTCATCATCCCCTAAGTACACTATTCCAAAATCTCCATGGATATAGTCACTGAAATATTCTCTGTTAGGGGTAGCATGGAAAGATGCACCAGAATCTAATACCCAAGATTCTATATTATTATGCAAAGAGAAAATAAGAGCATCCTGTGCAATACCTGCAACCTTTGTCTCTTCCTTTCCTTCGTGCTGATTCTCCTCCTTAGGCTTTGACCAGCAATCTCTGCTTATGTGCCCCAACTTTCCACAGTTCCAGCATTGTGGCCTTCTGCCATTTTTGGATTTGGATCTGCCTCTTCCCTTAGACTTAGATCTTGATCTCCTCTTGCTCCTTTCTTTTTGCCTTCCCCTGCTCTCGAGATTTAAAGCGTTCCCAGATGTCTCTTCTGTGCTTTTCCTATGAATTTCCTCATTCAAGATAACACTAACCACATCCTCTACTTTTAAAATATTTGAAGCAGAAGCAGTATTAGAAACTGCCATTACCAAGCCATGCCAGCTTTCAGGCAAAGAACATAATATTAAAAGAGCTTTTATTTCATCTTCAAATACAATATTGACTGAACTTAACTGATTAACAATACCATGGAAATCATTCAAGTGATTAGAAATAGATCCACCTTCTTGCATATGCAAATTAAATAACTGCTTCATTAAGTATACTTTATTAGAAGCTGAGGGTTTTTCATACAAATTTGCTAACGTAGTCATTAACTCTACTGTAGTTTTAGCCTGTGACAAATTAGATATCACAGTGGAGGCCAGACTCAGTCTTATAGACCCAAGAGCCTTTCTGTCAAGAACTTCCCATTCTTCATCCTCCATGTCCTTGGGCTTCTTTGCTATCCCACCTAGCCAGTAAGTAAAGATCTTTCTGATACAGATAGTCCTCTATCTGCATTCTCCAGTGTTGATAGTTCTTGCCATTAAACATTTCCATTCTCAACTTACTTTCTTCTGCCATTGCTTCTCCCACTCAAACAGAAATCCCTGCAAAAACCCCTGTGAGCAACCTGTAATCCAAACACACTACACAGATCTGAACCACCTGTTAGTGAACCTGAGCTCTGATACCACTTGTTGGGGATCAACCAACAATGGATTACACTTTTGAAAGCAATAAACGCAGAAATAAATCAGATAGATAAGCAACTAGAATGATAAATAGCACAGAACAAGAGATACAAGAAAACACCCTGAAAACTTGTATTAAAACTCTTTACAATAGGAATACAATTGAAGAAACTTCGTTCTTCCACACCTCTCTCAGATGCACACAAGATCTCTCACTAGATCTCTATTCCTCAAGAGCTCTCTCTCAAGTACACTCAAATCCAACAACCTGGATTGATGCAACTCAGTACTGTCCTTCAAACATTCACAATGTTCTACTCATACTATTCAACTCACTAAGCTAAGAAGATCTTTCCTACATATAGAATTAGGAAACTTGAGCATGGTCTTACAACAAATAGTTAAGCCACTTGAACAAGGGCTCTAAAAATAATATTGCTAATAATAGACACGCGAGCTTGAGTCTACAACTCAAACTCATCATGCAAACACTCACTTCTATCCTCGGAAATCGCTTTCTGGACACACAGGTAACCGACGTCGGTTCCTGCCTGTTCGCCTGTGACCGTCACCGGCTGACCCACTGCCGATGTCGGTGCCTCTGCAACTGCAACTGACCAACGTCGGTCGCTCCTGATCGACACCGGTGTCTGTGTAGACCCGAGACTGTTTAAGTCTGCTCCTTGGTGAAGCTTTTAGCTCCACACACCCTAACATTATATCTAAGAAATGATATGAATTAAGGGAGATTATTTTACTTGGTGCATGCTAAGAGTGTATCTACTTGCGTTTGGCTCCCTAATCCAATGGATTCCATTTATTCTTAATGCCTCTTTTTATTTTTATTGATTCCACCTCTCCTTCACTTTACGTAGTTTCCTTTCAATTTGAGATTTTGGGTTTGCATAATTACCACACTATCTTCCTCCATTTATGAGTCCAACTTATCATCCTCATCAAAACTTGTCTATTTTTTACCTTTCATTATACCTTTTCCTTTTATCTATTTTCCTTGATGTCTATTTAGATTTAGATGATCTGAGTAAACTTTCCAAGACATTTTTGAATCCATATCCTGCCATGATATCTTTTATTTCCATGTTGTTTTATTTCTCTTGTGGTTGGGTTTCTTTGATATAATCACCCCTTTATGTTGAGGTGGGTTTCTCTTTGATGCCTTATTTATTTATTTATTTATTTATTTTATCACATAATTTTTAATAATTTTATTCCTTTTCTTGATAGTGTGCTTTTTTTTCGCTTGATAAATCCCTCCAAGTCATTTTCTATTATTTCAATTACTTTCTCGATGACATTAATTTTCTATAAAGTAAGACAATCACTGATGACATGTCCATATTTATGGTAGATTATAAATAAAAAAGGGATGCTCTCATAATGTGTTTTACTTTTTAATGATATTATTGGGAAGAGGTTGTGCGAGTTCTAGTCCACATAAATTCTAGCATAGTTGGATAAGCCTTTTCCATGATATGGTTTGAATATATGTACATGTATACCAATAGTATTTTCAATGATTTTTGAAGACATATATAGACCAAAATTCATGGAGTAGGCAATACATTTAAATCCAGATAGGTTTTAAGGTTTGGAGTTCCTATGTTAACCTAGAAGTTGTATGTTAGTTCTTCATGAAAAGGTCCATGTTTTTTAAGAATTATGACACTCCTCTAAACACATTATCTCTATCAAATGCATTGGCAAATATTCTTATAAAATATCCTTGGCACAAGTTTTTAGTTCAAACTCTTTTTTCATCCTCTAATTCCTTCTA